>JAWQEG010004051.1:0-77783 GCA_033782935.1 Petrolisthes cinctipes | reverse complement strand
CTTTTTTCTTCTTTCCTTCCTCCTTTCTCCCCCCAACATAACTCCTTCTCTCCTTCCCTCCCTCCCTTCTCCTTTTTCTTCTTTCTTCTTCCTCCCCCCCAACATAACTCCTTCTCTCCTTCCCTCCCTCCCTCCCTTCCTATGCCTGTGTGGAGTAGTGGGCCGTGTAATCCTTAGAGCTTATCTCTGATCTCTGAGTTAGGAGGAGTGTGTGGGGGAGCAGGTAACACACTCGTCAAGGCCACTACACCCAACTCTATCATGGTATGGGGACCAGCTCAAAGGACCCTGTGATGTAGTAAAAAAATTGGAGATAAATGAGGCCTTCAAGCATGCCACGACACACACACACATACACACACACACACACACACACACACACGCTATATGGAAGGAGCTTGTTTCGTGTATGGTCAGGTAGAATCAGAAGCCTTTAATTTTCATACACGATCACAGTGTCCTTAAGGAGAGATTTTCTTGTTGGTGAATTAGTGGGCTACTGATTCCTTTCAAAGTATGGCCAGAAACAGGATCAAACTAGCAAAAATAATGGTGATCTGTTGCTTGGAATAGTTGGTGAAATCAGTTGCTCCAGATTTACCACCAACACTTAATTAAGAAACCCCAGATCCAGCCAGCTATACTTTTAGGCCCGCTTAAAAAATGACACACTCCCCTTGTACAATAAGAAACTTCGAAATAAACCAGCTATACTTTCAGACCCCCTTTAAAAATATATATATATATATACCTCCCTCTACAATGAGAGACTTGGAAATCCCCCTCCAAATTAACCCATACGTCTCTCCTGATTTTGATGTAGTGGTACAAGGCTTTATGGTCAAGATACGCCCATATATTAAAATGATAAAAAATATATAGCACTTTTTATTTTCATTAAACACAGGATTTGCTGCCATAAAGCTTGTTGTGTTGGTATCTGTTGATCGGGACACTACAGTGGTATACCTCTGGCCTGGCGCCCCATAACACACACACACATACATTCATACATACATACACACACGCATTCATACACATACAAACGCATTCATACACATACACACTCATTCATACACATATACACACTCGTACACTCATACATACTCATTCATACACACACACACATACACACGCATTCATACACATATATACACACACACACATTCATACACACACACACACACACACACTGTAAACAACAACTCCTGACTGTGTTTATGCCCACCACAGCTGCAAGTGAAGGGGAAGACCTGAAGGAAGAGGTTGTATTGGTAGTAGTGGTAGTTGTAGTGGTAGTTGTTGTGGTAGTGGTAGTGGTGGTAGTGGTAGTGGTAGTTGTGGTAGTGGGGGTTCCTTTCTACCTAGCTTACCTCTCCTTCTCGCTAGTAGTAGTAGTAGTAGTAGTAGTAGTAGTAGTAGTAGTAGTAGTAGTAGTAGTAGTAGTAGTAGTAGTAGTAGTAGTAGTAGTAGTAGTAGTAGGGGGGGTTCCTTTCTATCTAGTCTACCTCTCCTCTCGTACCCTCACTACCTACACTCTTTCTATATACCTGAGTAGTAGTAGTAGTAGTAGTAATGGTAATGGTGGGAGTACTGGTAGTAATAGTGGCAGTAGTAATAGTAGTGGTGGTACCCCTTTACCTATATCTCTTCCTTCCTTCCGACACTACCTTCACTCTTTCTATGTACCTGAGTAGTAGTAGAAGTAATAGTAAAAGTAGTAGTAGTGGTGGTACCCCTCTATCTATATCTCTTTTCCTTCCTTCCGACACTACCTTCACTCTTTCTATGTACCTGAGTGAGTCGCAACCTCAGACGAACATCGTGAAACTGACATTGGGGTGTAGGTAACAACGCCAGACTCACCACAAGAAACACCCTTTATTTGAGACCCACAAACACGGCTGTCAGTCACTCAACTCTACCCTATTCATAAACATCTGAGAGAACATCCTTACAGAGGGGAGGGGGGAGATTCTCTTGTTGGTGAATTGAAGTCTGTGATTCCTCCTCACTACATATGATACACTACAACATATTATTCCCTATTAGCACCATTGAGGGCATCTTGTTTCCTGGCATAGTTTGGTGGCATCAGAGACCATCCATGCAATTCATCAACACGAGAATCTATCCTTAAGTGCTAGTATACTTTGGGTACATTGGAGTGCTTTGATTCCTCCACAGTATGCCAGGAAACAGGACCAAATTAACAGAAATAATGGTGGCCTGTTTTTCCTGGCATAGTTTGGAGGCATCAGAGACCATCAAATTCACCAACAAAAGAATCTCATCATAAATAAACCACTTTCACGATGGTCAGACGATTTTTCTTGGACGATAACTAGACTATTTTTATGGATGATGGCCAGACGATTTTTCTTGGACGATAACTAGACGATTTTTCTTGTCCATGGTGAAAGAACTACTGATATAATTATAAAATGTTTCCTGACACAGTTTGGAGGAGACAGAAGCCCCAAATTCACCAACAAATATCGAGGTTGTGACCTTTCTCTGTCGGACTCTGAATGTGTGTGGTGTGTGTGTGTGTGTGTGTGTGTACAGAGAGAGTTGAGACCCCAGGAGTGATATTTCACACAAAAATCTTACCTTTTCTGTTCTTGTATTTATTGAGGTGACGGTTTCCCGGCGGTAATTAATGAGGGGTAGCTGTGTGTGTGTGTGTGTGTGTCCATGTGTGTGAGTGTGTCCATGTGTGAGTGTGTGTGTGTGTGTGTGTGTGTGTGTGTGTGTGTGTGTGTGTGTGTGTGTGTGTGTGTGTGTGAGTGTGTGTGTGTGTGTCCCCTCTGTGTGAGTGTAGGTGTGTGTGAGTCCCTCTGTGTGAGTGTAGGTGTGAGTGAGTCCCTGTGTGTGTGTGTGTGAGTGTGTGTCCCAGTGTGTGTGTGTGTGTATGTACCCCAGAGATGGAAGTGTGTAAATTTAGGTCACTAGACTGTCTGTCTTTGAGATGATCAGCTCAAGAGAGTAAGAATCGCAATAGATATAAGAGTTGTATTTATATATATAGTGTTTTTCTATTAAATTTTATACAAGAGATAAAAACATTGCTTCTCTTCTAAATAATAGATAGATAAAACATTTGACATTCATTCCATGCAGTGGTTTATAAGTTGCACCCTCCCTTCCTCCCTTAATTTCTCCCTTCCTTCCTTTCTCCTTCCTTTCCTCTCATCATCCCTTTTTTCTCCTTCTCCTTTCCTTCCTCCCTTTCTTTCTCCCTTTCTCCCTTTTTTTCTCCCTTTCTCCCTTTTTTCTCCCTTTCTCCCTTCCTTTCTCCCTCCTTTCCTGCCATCCTCCCTTTTTCTCTCCCTTTCTCCTTCCTTCCTCCCTTTTTTCTCACTTTCTCCCTTTCCTCCCATCCTCCCTTTTTTTCTCCTTTAATCCCATCCTCCCTTCCTCCTCCCTTTCTCCCTTTCTCCCTTTCTCCCTTCCTTCCCTTTCTCCTTTCCTTGCTGCTGCTGACATCCAATTTGTTCCCCTGGCCAGCCGTGTGATAGAAATATACTCGTTAGATTTACCGACAACACGATAGATAAATTAGCGAGAGGTGTGTTGGCTAATTCTTCAGGGGTGTATCAAGTGCTTGTATCGACAGCAGCATGCGGCGGGTGGAGAGAGAGAGAGAGAGAGAGAGAGAGAGAGAGAGAGAGAGAGGGAGCGAGAGAGAGAGGGAGCGAGCACGAAGTATGTGTAGTGTAGTGTGTTGTTATCGCGTCTCCGTCCCAAACAGTACCTACATTATCACACTGCTCGCACTCTCTCCTCTCCCTCCTCCCCCTCTCCCTCCTCCTCCCTCTCTCTCCTCCTCTCTCTCCCTCCTCCTCTCCCCCCTCTCCCTCCTCTTTCCCTTCTCCTGTTGTTGCTGCTGCTGCTTCTGCTTCGCCATCAGGTATTAGCAAGGCGACCACTGAAACATGATACTTTGTCCCCACCACCTATCCCTTCATTCCTTCCTCCTCTCCCTCCCTCCACTAGATGACTCCCTCTCTCTCATTGTTTGTAATCCCACCACTCCTTTCCTCTCTCTCTCTCTCTCTCTCTCCTCTCTCATCTCTCTCTCTCTCTCTCTCTCTCTCTCTCTCTCTCTCTAAAACACTTCCTGATTATCATATAGTCTTTCAACCGCGAAATGTACAACAACGACTCGTAAAAAAAAAAAAAAACACACACACACACACAAATTTACAATCATGACCCGTAGAAAAACTGAGAAATTTGCAATTGTTCCCTTCATAATCCCCGCCCAATTCCCGACCATGCAGCCAGTCCCACCTTGACCACGACACGCCCCTCTTCGCTTCATGATATCATAATTACAAAGAGACGCTGAAGGAGAAAGAGGAGGAGGAGGGACCCGTGTGTGTCTGTGTGTGTTATTGTGTGTTTGTGTTTGTGTGTGTGTGTTTATTTGAGTTTGTGTGTCTATGTCTTTACGTGTGTGTGTGTCTGTGTGTGTTATTGTGTTTCTATGTCTTTACCTGTGTGTGTGTGTGTGTGTTTAATACGAAAAGGCGTGTTGAATAGCAGACAGACGGAAACACATACACACGAAGCGAGAAACAATTATGTACAGTCAGCCAAGTATATTAAACCCATACAGTTATACTTTGAAGAAGCGACACAAGTTTAGCAATCCTATAAATTATGAAATGCATTAATTGTGTGGAGATGATTACTCTTTAGGGACCCTGTGATGTAGTCAGAAAATTGGATGTAAACGAGTCCTTCAAATATTGCCACGAAACACACACACACACACACCTATATGGAAGAAGCGTGTTTTGTGGCATAATTAGGAGGAATCAGAAGTCTCCAATTCCCATACACGATCACTATTCCAGATAACAGGCCACCATCAAATTATATCTTTATCAACCCCTTATCCTATCTCTGGGTTAAGCATCCTTCTCTTCCTCTCATCTCTCTTTCCCTCATCTCTCTTTCTCTCATCTCTCTTTCCCTCTTCTTGCAGCATCTCTCTTTCTCTTCTCTTCCTCTCACCTCTCTCCCTCATCTCTCTTCCTCTTATCTCTCTTTCCCTCATCTCCCTCATCTCTCTTCCTCTTATCTCTCTTTCCCTCATCTCCCAGCATCCTTCTCTTCCTTCCTCTCATCTCTCTTTCCCTCTTCTTGCAGCATCTCTCTTTCCCTCTCATCTCTCTTTCCCTCATCTCCCAACATCCTTCTCTTCCTCTCATCTCTCTTTCCCTCATCTCCCAGCATCCATCCTTCTCTTCCTCTCATCTCTCTTTCCCTCATCTCCCAGCATCCTTCTCATTCTCTCATCTCTCTTTCCTCTCATCTCTCTTTCCCTTCTCTTCCTCTCATCTCTCTTTCCCTCATCTCCCAGCATCCTTCTCTTCCTCTCATCTCTTTTTTCCTCATCTCCCAGCATCCTTCTTTCCCTCATCTCCCAGCATCCATCCTTCTCTTCCTCTCATCTCTCAGTCACCCTCCCACCTCAATATATCCCTCATCCCCTCATTACCTGATATAAACCACTCCTCTGACAGTGACGGATGCTACATAATCGCCCACAACTCCCTTTAAATACAGGCCACTAAATTAGGAGGGGTCAAAATTGGGCTATACCCGGGGAATTGCCTTAGTGAAAGTCTTGTTAGGTGTTAAAAGTTTCTGGCTTGGCTTGGCTTTGCTTTGCTTGGTTTGGTTTTCTGGTTGATTCTTGCTTTTTTATTATTTTCATTACCCTTATTATTCTTGATTATTAATATTATTATTATTATTGTTGTTATTATTATTATTATTATTATTATTATTATTATTATTATTATTATTATTATTATTATTATTATTATTATTATTATTATTATTATTATTATTATTATTATTATTATTATTATTATTATTATTATTATTATTATTATTATTATTATTATTATTATTATTATTATTATTATTACTCGCTAAAGGCTCTGAAACACTGTTGATGTGCATAGGTGTGAGAGAGAAGTTACGAGTACTGTACAACCCAAGCTGACGTACAGTACTGTGCTATAAAGTACATGGGTATGGTTTGGGGGTGTACATGCATATTCAGCAGGTATCTGAGAGAGAGAGAGAGAGAGAGAGAGAGAGAGAGAGAGAGAGAGAGAGATGTACTATACCAAGGAGAGAGAGAGAGAGAGATGTACTATACCAAGGAGAGAGAGAGAGAGAGAGAGAGAGAGAGAGAGAGAGAGAGAGAGAGACATGTACTATACCAAGGAGAGAGAGAGAGAGAGAGAGAGAGAGAGAGAGAGAGAGAGAGAGAGATATGTACTATACCAAGGAGAGAGAGAGAGAGAGAGAGAGAGAGAGAGAGAGAGAGAGAGAGAGATGTACTATACCAAGGACACACACACACCTGAAATACCTACTGAAGTAACCCTTTATAGTGATGTATGAAGCCGTGACAACACACACACACACACACACACACACACACACACACACCAAGGGCTACACATATTGGGGACCTGTCAGCATCGTGTTGTTTACCGACTCTCTTCTCATCTCTGGAGGGCAGTAGTAAATTTTCCCCTCACACACCACTTACATCATTAACTGTTATTATTGCACGGGAATTTCTATAGTTATATTGAGCACTTTTGAGGACACGAGAGAGGAGGGACTTATAGACTATGTACACTCACGAGCACTAATAAGTATACAGGTGTGCTTCGAATACCTAGAGACAGTAAATTAATGCACAATGAGATCTCCATTGGAATTACTTCGATGGTGAAATTGAACTGTTCGAAGCATCAACCAAACCTGTGTACTTATTAGTGCTCGTGACTGTACACTCGCGATCCAAAATATGTATCCAGGCTTGCTTCGAATAGTCTGATCGAGTATTAAGCAAACTCAAGCAAATATGAAACAGGATAAGCGTTGTAATTGGTTCACTAGTATGTCAAATGATTCGAAACTTCACCAAGACCTGGATACACATTTTGGATTGCGAGTGTACAGTTGCCAGCACTTATAACTAGTACAGTCAGCGTTGTCAGTACTTTTCTCCCATATCAGTTATCAGTGCTGGAAATTGGAAGGTCTCTGAGTCCTCCAAACCATGCCACGAAACAGAAACAGATCCCCTCTTAGCACCATTGAGGGCATCTGTTTTCTGGCATATTTAGAAGGAATCAGTTTCTCTCCAATTGACCAACAAAATAAGAATCTCCCCTTAAATGTAAGTTTCTGGGCGACTCTTTCTCTTGTAAATGCAGCACTTTTGGGAGCTATTTTTTTTATTTTTTTGAGGTACAGTGAATGCAAACATTAAGTTATATATATATGTTTTTCCTGGGGATGCAATAATTTAATGTGATAACTTTCTTGTGGTGTAACTAATACCAAAAATAATGATTATGTTTGATATCTTAAGACACACAATATTTTTGCTAGGGGAATATTTTGGTGGTATGTACAGTCAGTGATCGCAAATTAACCTTGACTACATTTTTTTCTTTTCTGAGGATGCAAAAGGTAAAAGCGAGAGATAATATATTTTTTGGTGCTGTTGTGAATGTTGACCCTATCAGCTACACACGTCGCAGTCGGTGGCAGGTTCCCGACCGCACCACGTCGCCTCTAAACCCGTTCCCTGTTTTCTTTGGAGCCGCGTCTGTAAATATACACGGGAAAACGGAATGTCGGAGTGGGTCATTACCGTTGGTTCGCTGCCAGTCACTTGCCACGATGCCTTGGTATAATATAAATTCCAGCCTCTTCCTTACTTCGTCCTGCACCTTATTAAGACAGATATTTTCACATCAGTCTGCCCTGTCCATGCACGGGTTAAAGTCAAAATGGTAGTGGTGCTTGTGTTGGTGGTGATGGTGATGGTGGTAGAGATATTATTGTGAGGATGGTGGTGGTGTTGGTGGTTGGGGTGGTGGTGGTGGTAGTTGTTGTGTTGGTGTTGGTGGTGGTAATGTTGGTGGTTGGGGTGGTGGTGATGGTGGTTGAGATATTCTTGTGGTGATGGTGGTGATGGTGGTAATTCTTGTGTTGGTGGTGGTGATGATGGTGTTGATGGTGGTGGTGATATCGATGGTACTGGTGATAATGATAGTGATAATAATGGTGTTGGTAGAGGCAGGAGTGTGTGTTGTGTTGTGGTGGTGGTAATAATGATGGTGTTAATGGTGGTGATGATGGTAATGGTGGTGATATCGATGGTGCTGGTAATAATGGTGTTGGTAGAGGCAGGAATGTGTTGTGTGTGGTGGTGGTAATGATGATGGTGGTGGTGGTGGTGGTAATAATGATGGTGTTGATGGTGGTGATATTGATGGTACTGGTGATAATAATAGTGATAATAATGATGTTGGTAAAGGCAGGAGTGTGTGTGTGTGTTGTGTTGTGTGTGTTGTGTGCAGTGTGGACATCATAACCAAATAACTGCTCTGCTTTTGTTATACAAGAAAACACTGGAGATCACATTCCCCTTCCCTTCACTGTTGACTCTTCCACGTGTTGCCCACCTCGTTCATCTTACCACCACAAACTTGATAAATGAGAAACTGAGGGACGCAATAAGTCAAGCGAGATTCTTGATAACCATAATAAAAAATGCTTTAAAAAGATTACGGTGTATGTATATTATTTATTAATATATTTATCTATTAATTTATACATTTATTTATTCGTTCATTTATTTATTCTTTTTATTCATATATATTTTTTAGAATAGGGAATATATTAAAGCATGAAGTTTGCATCGAAGGGGATGAAAAATGGTCAATAAAAAGTCTTAAGGGGGTGCGGGAATAGGGGGACAGGCTTGGGGGGGTTTAGTGGGGTACGGGAGTAGGGGACAGGCCTTGGGGGTGTTTTGGGGGGTGCGGGAGTTGGGGGACAGGGCTTGGGGGGGGGGTTAGGGGGGTGCGGGAATAGGGGACAGGCTTTCTACCTAAGCCTGTCCCCCTATTTCCGCACCTCCCAAACCCCCCCCTCTCCCCAAGCCTGTCCCCTACTCCCGCACCCCCTTAAGGTATACTCTCTCTCTCTCTCTCTCTCTCTCTCTCTCTCTCTCTGGCTGTCATCGGGTTTTGGAAAAAGAATTTGGCCGGCTCAATACATTATACTCTGGCACTTACTTGGAGAGATGTCTGGGATCACCACTGATGTTTTTGTTGTGTGCGAACTTGTGTGTGTGTAAGTGCATGTGTGTGTGTGTACGTCTATGTGTGTTGTGTGTGTGTTTTTGGAATGGTTGAAATGTTTAGTTGTTGAAATAGTTAGTTGTTGAAATGGGTAGTTGTTGGAATGGTTAGTTGTTGAAATGGTTAGTTGTTGAAATGGTTAGTTGTTGAAATGGGTAGTTGTTGGAATGGTTAGTTGTTGAAATGGTTAGTTGTTGAAATGGTTAGTTGTTGAAATGGTTAGTTGTTGAAATGGTTAGTTGCTGAAATGGTTAGTTGCTGAAATGGTTAGTTGTTGGAATGGTTAGTTGTTGAAATGGTTAGTTGTTGATATGGTTAGTTGTTGAAATGGTTAGTTGTTGAAATGGGTTGTTGAAATGGTTAGTTGTTGAAATGGTTAGTTGTTGATATGGTTAGTTGTTGGAATGGGTAGTTGTTGAAATGGTTAGTTGTTGATATGGTTAGTTGTTGAAATGGTTAGTTGTTGGAATGGTTAGTTGTTGAAATGGTTAGTTGTTGAAATCAACAATATGATTATCTGGAAATTGGATAAGGAACAA
This sequence comes from Petrolisthes cinctipes, assembly GCA_033782935.1. Taxonomy (NCBI): domain Eukaryota; kingdom Metazoa; phylum Arthropoda; class Malacostraca; order Decapoda; family Porcellanidae; genus Petrolisthes; species Petrolisthes cinctipes. The sequence goes on along the minus strand of JAWQEG010004051.1, from coordinate 68,044 downwards.
CAGTGTATAAAGAGGAACCTTTATTGACAACGTTTAGCTATATATATACTGCTACTATTACTACTATAGATAGTTTGTATTTATTTACAGGGCATTAGTAATACAAAAAATGAAATAAATCCATCCCTACATTAAAACAAAACAGTTATTAATACATATATTTATCAAAGCTTGGATACTTTTAGAATGCATATCTCTTTAGGTCATATAAATACCTTAGGATAGTCATGTAAGCAACCATAGAAGGTCAGAATCAGAGAGCTCCATGACCATCGCATCCATTGGAATCACCCATTTTTGTATTCAGATTATATGGGAAACCACGGTCTTTGTGAACAGCGACCAAGGAATATAAAATAACTCTAGAAGTGAGAAATTTGTTTGTGACAGTAACTTAGAGGTCTACTAAATCCTCCAAACTATGTCACCAAATAGATCCCCAACTGGTAACAAAGAGGCTTTATAAAACCTCTCTGTAAAAACTCCACCAAATTTCTTCAGCCACGACTGTAAATCCTCAATGAACACCATCCGTGGAGAAATTACATCAAGGCTGTACCCTCGTTAGCAGAGCGTTTCCCTTCCCTGATCCTACTATGGATTCTCTCCTCTGTGTGTGTGGGCATCATGTGGGAGTTACGACCACTGTGTATGTTGTGTACGTGTTCGTCTGCTTCCTTCAGGGGTTGTAGCACCACTGAGTTCCGTGTTGAAGTGGCCGATTGTCTGCAGAGAAAAGCAACTGTTGGTAGTTTATAACTCTCAATTACCTTCTTCCTCGGGTGCCATTAGCCCTCACTGTTGCGGCGCCTAATATCAATCAATCAGTGGTTTATATAGTTGTGTTTTACTGTAGTTTAATCTGTCCCTTTGTGGAATCTGAAAATGGATGCACACATCGAAACTAAATCTTTAATGTTTAAGGAATATGGAAAATGAAATAAATACCTTTTTAATATCGACGAGTCCTTTGTGTAGGAGAGGCGGGAGTCCCTAGATGAAGAGGAGGAGGCAGTGTAGGTGAAAGTAGTGGATGGGGAGAGGTTGCCCTTTCTGCCTTCCTTCCTGCAACACCTCAGTGACCACACCTCCCTCACCTGGACACACATTAATAACACTATAAAAGAGGATAATTTGTTTTGGTGGAAATGGAGGGTCATGAGCTGATTCTTTCAAGCTTTGTCGGAAAACAGACTACCATACTCTTCAGATCTTACGTGTGTTTTTATTCTTACCAACAGACTATAGACCTCAGTGTACGAGTAAGGGATCTGTTTTGTTGTAGTATATAGAGGGGTTATGTAGACTCCAAAATACACAAAGAGGACAAGGAGAAAAACTATTCTTACCTTCCGTAGAGTGGATCTGCTACACACGAAGACAATGAAGATACTGAGGCCTTGTAGAGCATTGATCACATCCGTCACCATCCTTGGGGCAAGAGAAATAAAGTACATTTTATGAGAATTATATATATATATATATATATTTTTTTTTTTGGGGGGGGGGTAATTGGAAAGCTACAGATACCTTCAAACTAGGCCAGGAAACAGATCACTCCAGCATACGAGTGGGAGATCTGTTTTATAACTTATTTTGGAGGAATCATTGGCCCTCCGTGTATATCAAGCCAATTTGTTTCATGACACAACAACAGATTCAATACGCCGTAGTGAGTGCATATTGTTCGTATATTCGAGTTTCAAGCAGCAAGCCAGAGTTCAACTGACGTGAGGAAATAAAAAGTCAATGAGGGTACTAACCAGGCCCTACAGGTGCCATCCTGCCATGAGAGAACCTCTGCCAGCCACGTTATACCCATCACCAGAAACAGCTTTCCACATAGCCACAGTCTGCAGACACACCAAACACAGTTACAAAAAAAAAAATGCCACTATGTCATACACTATTTGCATGATACTTGGAATATTAACAGACAGACAAACAGAGAGGGATCAAACTATAACCCTTGAAGTACTGCTGGACTCGCCTTTCCCTGTTGACCTCGCGGCTCCGTTTGAGGTTGGGGTTGTTCTGCGAGCGACAAAGGATGATCGTCACCAGGATGAAGAAAACAATATTGGCAAGCACCAGTGCCAGGATATACACGTACAGGTACACCCACAGAGAACGTTTACCTGCATGGGGTGGAAATATTTGTCAGCCTTCTCATGACCTCTCTTGGTTGAATTACTGTGCATTTGTAGTGATGTTCAGTGCAAATCTTAAAGAATATGCAATTTATCTTGGGTTTTAAGTTATCGTGAAAAGTAGATGGTACAAACGCAAAAGTACAGAAGATGAGACTACAACATTTTCAACAAACTTAAGGTGAAGATGAGGAGCTTCTAAACTGGAATAATGAAGGCAAAACTGGAAAGATAAAGCCAAAACTGGAAAAATAAAGCTAAAACTGAAAAAAATCAAGTCAAAACTGGAAAAATAAAGCCAAAACTGGAAAAATGAAGGCCAAGTTAGGTTCGTACTTTGAAACCAGCAGAAGTCTGTGCCGAAGTCAGGCCTGATGAGGTTGTATGAGTCCGGCAGCTGCTCTATGATGACGGCCACGATGGTGATGAGGAGGGGACAACCCCACGAGTACACAGAGTACCACAGGAATCTACGACGAATCCACTCGGGGCTACCAGACACTGTACGCATCTTCCTGGACATAACAATATAAAATAAGCCATCACCATTGGCATAGATATAGAGTAAACAACATCATCGTTATCTTCATCATCATCATCTTCTTCTTCCGACCAAATATTATACAAAATCTGAGCTTGGAGCTATGTTTGATTATGACATTATACAAAAACAATATATAACAACGGACAGTGGTGTGTTTTGTGGACCACTTACTGTATTATCTCTCGTCCTACCTGAGTGTTCTCCAAATATCAAAACACATGACGTTGAGCCAGAAGAAGCCAGCAAGGATAGCCAGATGGATGATTGATGCTGTGGAAGGGTGGTGGTATTATTATTATTATTATTATTATTATTATTATTATTATTATTATTATTATTATTATTATTATTATTATTATTATTATTATTATTATTATTATTAGAGTAACTTGAGTGATAGGGTGAGAAACACTGGCACTAAAACAATGAAAGTGACCAACCTCTGTTTCTCTCGTGTTTCTCCTTGGTGTTAGTGTACTCACCTGTGATCTTACAGAGTAGTGGGGGCATGTGGTCTGTAGCGAGGGAGGCCACAGACAAGGATATGTAGCCCACCAGGAGTGCTGAGACTTGGGAGATGAGACACTTGCCATTGAGTTTGTTGCGTAGGTCAGACACACTGGCGTAAATGATCAGTGTGGCACCCAGGAACCCAGAAGACACAAGCAAAAGAATAGGATACACGTACTTCTTGGTGGCCCCGCACGCTATCTCTGCCACATTCTCTTGGAAGCAGGCCAGGGCTTGAGTGTAAACAGTGTTATCGTTGTCGTCATAGAATTTGTCGATGCAGTAGTGTGTAGGTGGATAGTACTCTTGGAAACTGCTGACGTATAGGTATCCATTATTCAATAGCAAAAATTGATCTCCGTTATAGATGTGAGGTTCCAGTTTAAAGAAATCTTGACAGAGAGGATATCCTGTTATGATGGTCATGTCAGCAGGAGCTAGTGCAACAGACGACTTATCTTGTACATCATAAAACAAGGGAGTCCATATTTCAGTACTTTCAGCAGCTTCACACTTTGAGACATGCATTATCTCGTGTTCAGGACAACATTTACGAACACAAGTACTCTGATTACACCGTTGCAGATGGCTGTTCAAGAGATTCTCTTGACACACCCGAACCAAGTAGTATTCAGTGTCCTCCTGAACTCCCACACAAAAGTCTGTGTCTTGTTCCTTCCACTGGGACAAAGTTGGTGACCACACTAATGACACAGTGTCTGGTGAGTACTTGAGGTAAGCCTCAGAGGAACTAAGACTCAAAGTTGTGTATGAACAATTGTGTTGTTGAGGTTGTGAGTGTGTTTCCCCAGGCCAAGTGACCACCAAACCCTCCACAATGATGGGAGGAGTCAACACTTGTTGGCTGTTGTTACCACCACACCAAAGGTCGTCTGTCAGAGCAACACCAGAGGGACAACAACGGGGCAGTGATGGTGGTGACAGACACACATGAGCTTCCCACCACATCTCATCATTACCAATATCATCACTACTAGGCTGTACATGATCTATACAGTACAAGTCAAACTCACGTTGGTACCAGTACAAGTGACCAGAAGGAAGCAGTGAGAACTGGTGGTCCAAATTACGACTGGAATCGAGGGTGACGAGCAGGTGATGAGAGGGACACTGAGGCTCCCCAACCATCACCTGATTAAAGTGATCGCTGTCAACAATGAAGATTTGTTTCAATTCTGACTCGTATACGGCAACTCTAGTTGGTCTGTCCAAGCAAGACGACCCGTTCCAGGCCTGCCCACCATCACATCGACACTTCCTAAGGATACCACTGTAGAAACGTTCAATCTCAGTATTTCCTGCTTTGTGTAGAGTTGAGTTATCTGAATCAGTGTAATCATTATGAGGGGCACCATTGGGAATGTGGGAGGGTTCAGTATAATCCACGTTATGCACACTTGGTTTAGCAGATCCATTGTAGTAATGTTTTTCATAATTCGTGATATTTTCTCCACTAGATGTCACCACCACCATCAATTTAAATAACGTCACTAATATAACCCATGGAATCATGACATCGGTGTGTAATTATGCTTTACTATTAAATACAACTGTTATAAGATCAATAATGTCACCTTCAACTCACCGTGAATGACCACTGAACCACTCATTACATTTTCATTGTTCTAGTTATGGATTTACATAATTTTTTTCACATTGTAATTTTTCTTTTCGATCCCATATTGAAGAAATGTAGTGTACGAGGAAGTCATATTATAAATCACAAGCTGATACACAATATACTCGAGCATCTACTTGAAGGAATACAACGTACGAGTCTTGGTTATAATGCATATGAATGTTTACCAACTTGAGGACGGTACGACTCCAGGAAGATGTCTTGTTTCCACTTGGTGTATCGGGTCTAAATCCAGGAAGATGTCTTGTTCCCACTTGGTGTATCAGGTCTAAATATAGAAAGATGTCTGGTTTCCACTTGGTGTATCAGGTCTAAATCCAGGAAGATGTCTTGTTCCCACTTGGTGTATCAGGTCTAAATATAGAAAGATGTCTGGTTTCCACTTGGTGTATCAGGTCTAAATCCAGGAAGATGTCTTGTTCCCACTTGGTGTATCAGGTCTAAATCCAGGAAGATGTCTGGTTTCCACTTGGTGTATCGGGTTTAAATCCAAAACGAGATGATGAATAAAGTATAAGCAGATGTATTCGATCCCGGATGCTTTCTATAGGATCCAGAAGAAAGTGAGAAGGGAGGGACGGGATAGAAGCACTCACCCTATAACGCTGACTGACTGACTGATTGACGAATGACGTGTTCCCCTATACAAATGCAAAGTTAGCGGATTCTATAGATTATTATACGGCCGATAGTTTATATTTCCTCTATTTATAATTACGATATAGGGTAAATATGACTGCAGAATGATAGTTTTCGTGTATAGAAATTACTGTAACAACTTGTAACACTGCCTAATGCTTCAAATTACTCTTGACAACAACTACAATAATTCACAGCATTGATCGTAGCAGAATAACGTAATTGGCAACAATGTCTCTCTGTATAAGTGGGCTGGCTCCTTGTCTTATCAGCGGTGCGATAAAGGAAAAGTCTCACTGCCTGTGTTTCAGTTTGTCGTCGTGCAAAAGGAAGAGAGATAGATATACATAGACTTACAATATAATTACAGCATTTATTATTCACTTCTACTTATTGGCTTTGGTTTGGGCAAGAACTAACACACATTCATAATACAAGGATGGTGATAAGTGTATGTGTGTGTGTGTGTGTGTGTGTGTGTGTGTGTGTGTGTGTGTGTGTGTGTGTGTGTGTGTGTGTGTGTGTTAGGCCTTTATCTCGGAAATGAGATAACCTTTACAATAAGATGTCCTTCACAATGTCGTTATTCAAAATCCCGTAATAAGCAATACAAGTGAGTGTTTTCCAAGATAACACACACACACACACACACACACACACACACACACACACACACACACACACACACACACACACACACACACACACACACACACACACACACACACACACAGCTAAAGTCCCTCTTCCGATATGACCATTGAATTATGAGGAGGAGGTGTCACAGATGAGTTTCTTTCATAGGAGTCAATGGGTCATCTTCCTCTAGGTGTACTACTTCAGAGACTGTTGGTACTACATCGTGTTCTTCGGGGTCCTCTTCATTCATCCTTCTCTTTCTGTTGATGCTGCTGTTGTTGTTGGTGCTGGTGGTGGTGGTGGTAGTGGTAGTGGTGGTAGTGGTGGTGCTGTTGGAAGTGGTGGTGTTGATGTTGTTGTTGATGGTGGTGGTGGTGTTGTTGGTGGTGGTGGGGGTTGTGTTGGTGTTGTTGATGGTGGTGGTGTTGGTGGTATTTGAGGGACCTAGCACGTCTCTTGCCTTCATATTCAATGTCTCTTTCTCATGTTCACCCCCACCACCACCCCCACTCTCCCCACCACCACCCACACTCTCCCCAACACCCACACTCTCCCCAACACCTCCACTCTCCCCAACACCCACACTCTCCCCAACACCCCCACTCTCCCCAACACCTCCACTCTCCTCAGTTTCTTCCCCACCACTTCCTTCCCCCCCACCACCACTTACAGTCCCTTCATTTTCTTCTACAACTCTCCCCCTCTCCTCACTTCCCTCCTCCATCTTTATCACATTGTCCCCTAGCTCCTTGTGTGTGTGATCGGCCTTCGTCAGAGAGAACATGAGGGGCGTCGACTCATGTGTGTGGTCTGCTGAAGGGGCCCCCAGACTCCTGCAGAGGGTAATTTAGATCTCCGTCAGTACTTCTTTGTTTTTTGTTTGTTTTTATCGCAAGCACACACACACACACACACACACACACACACACACACACACACACACACACACACACACACACACACACACACACACACACACACACACAGAAAATCAGTACATTCATAAATCTTTAGTTTGTCCTTCATAAATTTAAATCACACACAAAAAATATTATGTTAGATACGTTACTTGCGAGCATTGTTGAAATCCGAGTTAATGGAAGTTCGGAATTGACTGCTGCTGTCGCTCCGCTTAAAGGAAGTGAAGGATGTGGGAGGTCCGAGTGTGTGGTGTCCAGCTCGACCACAACACCTAGCACACCTGGTCTTTATCTGCAGAACACACACACACACACACACTTATAGTTCAATGTTGGTAAATCTAGAGAAATTGATTCCTGCAAACTCTTCCAAGCAACAATAGGCAAACATTATTTTTGTTAATCTGGTCCTGTTTCTTGGCATACTTTAGTGGAACCAAGGCACTCTTTTTATGTATGTACCAAAATGCATTGCCCCCTTAAACGTATCCCTCTGGTTATACACCAAGCTACAAAAGGAAACAAATAATGGACATACCACACGCCAGGTTGTTCTTTTACACACGAACACTAGAAAGATGATGAGGCCCTGAAGTGAGTTGATCACATCCGTCACTATCCTGTGTATGGAGAGGCAGAAAACATTATGTTCTGACGTAGTATACACATACACATACACACTCACACACACACACACACACACACAGCTGCAGTACATACAATGCAATGAAAGAACATGTACAGTAACTTGCTTTTAAAACGTAGGGTATTCGTGTGTGTGTGTGTGTGTGTGTGTGTGTGTGTGTGTGTGTGTGTGTGTGTGTGTGTGTGTGATACTAACCAGGCCTGACACGTGCCCTCCTGCCACGAGATGACCTCAGCCAGCCAAGTTATACCCATCACCAGGAACAGCTTCAAGCACAACAAAACCCTGACGATATGAAAAAGAAAATATATTTATTGGTGTATTCCCTTGACTACCAATAATAATTCAGGTTTCTATATTTCAACTAACACAAGGAGCTTTTACTGTGCCAGAGAGAAGCGATAAACAAAAACTCCTCTGGACCCTGGACTCACCTATCCCTGACGAACTGCCAGCGGGGTCTGTGTGTAGCACTGGCCTGGGAACAACACAGGATGTACAGCACCATAGAGAACAGGATGACATTAGCCACCACCAGCACCAACACGAACCCATAAAAGTAAGCCCACAACGACAGTTCACCTACAGGAAGTAAATACACTCAGGATTAAAGTCACAGCGAATTTTCACCTGGAAGGACATGCACCTACTAACAGTACACCTTAAACAATCGTTCACATGCTAGAGAAGTTCAGTACACTCATTTCTCCTGATCAAAAGACCTGTATTATTATCATGCAAAGTAACTATATGTAGTAGAGGCTTCATCATTCCTGTACAGGTGCAGAGGCACAAAAGATGCAGATTACAGTATTTGTATTTTCTGAAAGTAAAGATCAGGAGGTTGCAAACTGGAAAAATGAAGCCCAAACTGGAGAAATGAAGGCAAAACTGGAAAATTGAAGGTAGAGATTGGTTCCTACTTTGGAACCAGCAGAAGTCTGTGCCGAAGTCAGGCTTGATGAGGTTGTGTGAGTCCGGCAGCTGCTCTATGATGACGGCCACGATGGTGATGAGGAGGGGACAACCCCACGAGTACACAGAGTACCACACAAACCTACGACGAATCCACTCGGGGCTACCAGACACTGTACGCATCTTCCTGAGGGAGATGGGATTACTAAGACTGATTGCACACACATCTCTCTTCGCAAGAAAAAATAGAAACTTTTCCTTACAGTCCATCTGATGGATATTACCAATTTATAATAACATGTGTACTGACCTGAGAGTTCTCCAGATATCGAAGCACATAGTGTTGAGCCAGAAGAAGGATGCCAGGAAGGTCAGGTGCAGAACTGATGCTGAGGGAGATGAAGTTTTTATGGAAACTTTTGTATCAACAACGTAATGCAAATATGACTGATACATTTGAGAGGTATGACAATGTTATGTAGAGGATTTATTTCAAATATTGTAATGATACAGATAAAAACAGTGAGTGTGTTCAGTACTTACCAGTAACCCTACACAAAGCCTCAGGCATCTTCCCAGCAGCCAAGGACACAGCAGAAAGTGTGATGTAGCCCACCAGGAGAGTCGACACCAGGGAAATGAGACTTTTACCATGGAGTTTGTTGCGTAGATCAGGTACATTGACATAGATGAGGAGAGTGATGCCCAGGAACACCGATGACACCAATAGAAGTGCAGGGTAGACGTACTTCCTGGTGATATCACACACAGGTTCTGTGACATCATCTCGAAAACAGAGGAGTGCTTGAGTGAGTACCTCGATACTGCCGTCGTTGCTGCTGCTGCTATCTTCTTGTCGTCCTTCATCATCAAAGCTGCTGCTCAGGAAGTTATCAACACAGTAACTTGAAGGTGGGTGAGTGTCCTTGTATTTGGGGAGATACAGAGAACCATCGTCCAGGAGTTGAAAGGTATCGTCCTCGTACAAGTGAGGCTGGAGTTGGAAGAATTGATCGCAGTCTGGATATCCACTAACGATGGCCACGTCAACAGGAGGAGCTGACACTAAAGACGATACATCCTGGGCATCGTAAAAATACAAGGGAGTCCACAGTTGGTCCTCACTCTCGGCGACTTTACATCGAGTACCGTCCATGAGTTGGTTTCTGGGGCAGCATTTATAGACACAGGTTATGCTCTGGTGATCTGTTGGCTTCTCTTCTTCTGCTTTGCACTTATTAGACCCTCGCCACACCTGACCATCTCTGCTACACCAACACTCGTACTCCGTATCATTATAAAACGAATACTCAGGATGAATAGTGGTGCCTCTTGGTACATTGGTGTCATTTGTTTCTGATGCAGAAGTGTAATTTTGTAGATACAGAGAGGAACTGGAATGTGTAATATTTTGCAGTAGATCTGTGTCATTGGTATTTGTAATTGATCTGTATTTCCGTAGGTGTAATTTGGAAACATTTATATAATTTCTCTTTTCATTTGTTATTGTTGCTTTCACAAACAACAACAAAACTACCAGAATATGGATTGCATTCATAGCTACGAAATTAGAATATTCCCGGAGATTCTATTTAACAATATTACAGCAGCAAATCTAAAATGTCCTCATTGTTCTTTACTGTACATCATTCTGACATTAAAAATCCTTTCATTTACAAGTTCATTTAACAAGCAATATTGTAAGTTCACCATTTTACCCATTCATAAGTCAACTACATTCATCACAAGCAACACAGAGGATTGGGAACTTTTCATTGGTTCTCATACAACTAAACAAGAAGGTTGAGTTTTTCCAGTTTAGGTTCAACTTCACATTCACAGTCTTGAAAATCACACCACTAAGGATACAAGATAATATAACTGAGTCGAAGGCATTATCCTCGTTTCCTATATTCTGGTTGATGTTATCTGGATTATTCTGTGCTTCTTCTCACACTTGTTGGTTTTGACGCCCCTCACTAATAGAATCCCTCAGCTGTCGTTCCCCTTCCTGTCAGATAGTTCCGTGGGCACTGAAGCTACAATGATGAAGCTGGTGATGAGAATAAGTTAGTGTATGTCAAGTCCTTATCTTATCCCAAGCGATAAGGAAGTGGCTGCCGAAACAATGACAGAGAGACAAACCGTTCTCATATGCTCTTACATGTATAGTCAATATCCCTTCCTGTCGCTCTTCCTGTTAGATGGTAGACTCTAAAGCTTATAGTGTCACGAAGAGGTTCACGATTCCATTAAGGGGGTGCGGAAGTAGGGGAAAGGCTTGGGGGGGGACTGGGGGGGGGTGGGAATAGGGGGACAGGCTTGGGGGGAGGGACTGGGGGTGTGCGGGAATAGGGGTACAGGCTTGAGGTGGGTAGAAAGCCTGTCCCTTATTCACGCACCCCTCTAACCCCTCCCAAGCCTGTCCCCCTACTCCCGCACCCCCCCAAAACCCCCGCACCCCCCTAAACCCCCCACCCCCAAGCCTGTCCCCCTATTGCCGCACCCCCTTAATTCACGACACAACAAGTACCAGAATTTAACATCCCACTGAAGAGGCTACAATTTTTTTCTCTGACTCTACGCTGACCACCACCACCCCAAAAAAAAATATATATATATATATAGATTATCTAAATAAATGCATCACAATGGACGTTGTGTTGGTAAGTGTCATCCTAGTATCCGTGAAGTTGTCATGTTTATCTCTACACTGTGTTGATAATGTAATATAAAGCACTATTGTCCCCAACTGTACCATCGGGATATTAATTTGTATCAAACTAATATTTATTGAATTAATTTTTATTCATTTTTATTTACATTGAGTTTCTATCATTAAACTAGAATTCTTTTATGTTGTCTTATGTTGAGTTGTCTTCTCTTACAATTATAATCTCCCAAGTGTTAGATAACCCTTGAACACGATGACTCATTTATATTATTGCCGCAGAAAGATTATATATACTCACTAACTTTTCTCCCCATACCCCAATGAGTTAAAAATCTGTTTCTTTTGGAGGTCTCATGCCATTTGTATCGGGTGAGATGAGGGGAACAGCCAAAGGGGATGCTACAGTCTGAGTCGGTTCTGTCGAGGGCCTTTCAACAGTGGTCCTCATGGGGATTATTATTTCGGGGGGTAACATGGCCGTTGTCTCGTCTGGTGGTGGTGAAACTTCTCTTCTCTCACACTCACCCTCGCCGTCTCTGTCTTTCATCCTTTCCTGTTCTTCTGTTTCCTTCCTATCTTTGTTATCTCTGTCTCTCATTCTTTCCTGTTCTTCTGTTTCCTTCCTATCTTTATCATCTGTGTCGCTCATTCTTTCCTGTTCTTCTGCTTCTTTCTGATCCTCACTGTTTCTTTGTCTTATCCTTTCCTGTTCTTCTGTTTCCTTCCTATCCTCACTGTCTCTGTCTCTCATCCTTTCCTGTTCTTCTGTTTCGTTCCTATCCTTGTTATCTCTGTCTCTCATTCTTTCCTGTTCTTCTGCTTCCTTCCTATCTTTATCATCTCTGTCTTTCATTCTTTCCCGTTCTTCTGTTTCTTTTCTATCTCTGCTGTCTTCGTCTTCATCTGAGTTAGTGTTGGTGGAGGGTGTATCTGGACCCTGCTCAATCTCCCTCAGAGTCTTCAGGGGAATCATGGAACTACCACTTCTAATGCTACTGCCTGTGGTGGTGGTATTCATAGTAGTAGTAGTAGTGGTGGTGAGTCGCTTCCCAGATGAACTGAAGGTGGTGTTGGTTGTGGTGGAGGAGGTGGTAGTTTTTCCCTTCGTTTTGGTTCGGTCGCAACATCTGCCCCATCTGGTCCGCACCTATGAATACAAACAGAAAGATAAATAATGTGAAGCTTCTCTGGGTGGTATAGTACAGTGTTGGTAAACCAGAAACAAATAATTTCCTCAAACAATTTCAAGCAACAGGCCACCATTATTTTTTTTTTTAATCTGGTCCTGTTTCCTGGCATACTTTGGAGGAATTAAGGTGCTATAATGTACCAAAAATATATAATATATTACCCTCTTAATGTGGTACAAAATCACCAATGATAGAGTAGCCTACATAACTGTGTCTTGGTGTGCCCTGGTATATTACTTTCCTACGTTCAAAAGTCAGAGCATTTATGACTGATAACTGATAATAGGCATCTTGGGGTGGTAATACACTTTTGGTACACTGGTGCTCCTTGATTCCTCCAGAGTACGCCAGGACACAGGACCAGATTGACAAAAATAATGGGTGTCCTGATGCTTGGAATTGTTAGGAGGAATCAGTTACTGTACTCCAGATTAACCAAAACTGTACTTTCCCCCTTAATGACCAATGAATAATATAGGCCTTTTCACACATGACCTCCATTGTGTTATGAGTAAAGACTGACCATGTTGATTGTACTCCTCTTACACACGAAGACGAGGAAGATACTGAAGCCCTGTAGTGTGTTGATCACGTCTGTCACTATCCTGAGGTGAGACGTGGAGAGAGATTAATTGAAGAGTTTTACTTATTTCTCCAAGCAATGCCACAAAGCTGATCCTTACACTCGTATAACACATTAATCTGTTTATTGGCAAAGTTTGGAGGAATCGGTATATTTCCAAGTGGACTAAATTAAGGGGGTTGTTTCTTGCTCCATGAAGAATTAATCAAAGGTTTATTTATTCCTTCAAACAATGAATGGGAGAGTGATATTGGGTCACAAACCAGGCATGACATAGGGTAGTGGTATGACCTGTGTGTGTGTGTGTGTGTGTGTGTCTTTTGTTTTGTGTGTGTCTTTTGTTTTCTGTGTGTTTTTTGTTTTTTGTTCGTGTGGGGGGAGGGTGATACTAACCAGGCATGACGTTGGGTACTGGTATAACCTGTGTGTGTGTGTGTGTGTGTGTGTGTGTGTGTGTGTGTGTGTGTGTGTTGTGGGGATACTAACCAGGCCTGACATGTACCCTCTTGAAACGATATGACCTCAGCCACCCACGTTACTCCCATTACCAGGAATAACTTTAGACACAACCACAGTCTGACCACGAAGGAAAATAGAGAATATGAAATTAGTATTTATGTAATGAATAATTGTCAAGACAGTAATAATGTTAATGATATAGTCAATGAATATTCCATAGTACTATCCCCATTAATTATCCCACCTCTCCCTGTTGACCTCACGGCTCCGTTTGAGGGTACTGTTGTTCTGTGATCGGTATAGAATCACCATCACCATTATGAAGAAGACGACGTTAGCCACAACCAGCACCAGGATGTAAACATAGAAATAAATCCACAAGGAACGTCTCTCTGTAGGGATAGAATTGATTTTACTCCCAATTTTGTATATATAAAAAAAGTTGTCATTATCTGTTTAAAGTGAAGGATATAATTTATTTTACTCATTCACTTCTTGCCACACACAAAAAAATTGATCATGGTCTGTAAAGTCCAGCGACATACGAGGATGATGAGACCTTTTGGTGAAGTGAACCAGCAGAAACACAATAGATCTGAATACAGTATTGCCAACAAACTTAAGGTGAAGATGAGGAGCTTGCAAACTAGGAAAATGAAGGCAAAACTGGAAAATTAAGGCTGACTGGAAAAATCAAGCCAAAACTGGAAAAATAAAGCTAAAACTGGAAAAATGAAGCCAAAAAATAAAGCTAAAACTGGAAAAATTTAGTCAAAACTGGAAAAATGAAGCCAAAACTGGAAAAATAAAGCCAAAACTGGAAAAATGAAGGCCAAGTTAGGCTCGTACTTTGAAACCAACAGAAGTCTGTGCCGAAGTCAGGCTTGATGAGGTTGTGTGAGTCCGGCAGCTGCTCTATGATGACGGCCACGATGGTGATGAGGAGGGGACAACCCCACGAGTACACAGAGTACCACACGAACCTACGACGAATCCATTCGGGGCTACCAGACACTGTACGCATCTTCCTGAAGGGGATGGGATTATTAAGATTGATTACACACACACACACACACACACACACACACACACACACACACACACACACACACACACACACACACACACACACACACACACACACACACACACACACACACACACACACACACACACACACTCATAGAGAAATAATTGACTTCATCATCATCAACATTATTATTTTTATCCCAACCAGTTCTTATATAAACTAATTTTAATGTTACCTTCGTTTATTTTTTTCACACGACGAGATATCGAGTAGGAATTAAATCTCTGCCTATGTCTGCTTATACGATTTAATGTTTTGGGTCAAAGGGAACTAACTATATAACCCATTTGTGTGTTGAGGTGAAGAGGGAAGATTGTTTGTGTTGAAGAGGCTATGTTTACGTGTGTGTGTGTGTGAGAGAGAGAGAGAGAGAGAGAGAGAGAGAGAGAGAGAGAGAGAGAGAGAGAGAGAGAGAGAGAGAGAGAGAGAGAGAGAGAGAAAATGTGTGTGTGTGAGAGAGAGAGAGTGTATGTGTGTGAGAGAGTGTATGTGTGTGTGTTCGTATGTGCAACGTTGTTGTTATCATGGGAAACGGAAGCACTTATGGTGTAACATTCTTAGTATTATTTCCGGCGACATACAATGGCCCCTATACAATCACCACCTGCCACAAACCTTATTATTATCCCTTAAATACAGAGTGAACGTGACCTAGAGAATGGAGTGTGAGCCGAGCATGGCCTGGCGTGGTGAGAGAGGGAGTGTATGAAAGATGAAGTAAACAGCAGAGGATTCGGGGAAGGCAATTTACACACATGAGAGATGAGAACCAAGGTAAACAACAGCTGATGAGTAAGGGATCAAGGGAATATTACACACCACACTCCGGCTTGGTTGATGCACATGTGGCAATCTTTGTACAGTCTGCGTCACCTAATAACTTGTCAACACCTTCGAATAAAACGGCCTTGATATAGTATGTGAAAATGTAGCTGTTGGTCTCAGTAATATTGGTTCATAAGATTTACTCAGATGGTTCCCTTTCATTCACCAGAGACAGGACGTTTAATTGTGACTGTACAATACCTGAGAGTGCGCCAGATATCGAAGCACATAATGTTGAGCCAGAAGAAGGCAGCGAGGAAGGTCAGGTGCATGAAGGAAGCTGAGGACAAGAGAAGGATACAAGTAACACTTTATTGTAGTCTGTGTGTAAGAACATTAATGAGAGAAACCTGTTGTGGGCAAATTGGAGCAGATGTAGCCCTCCAAACTCTGTCATAAAACACATCTATGCAATCTCATAGGGAGGGATTCTGTTTCCTGGCATACTTTGGAGGAATCAGAACCTCCTAATATCCGACACCAGATTACTCCCCTTAAGGACCCTGTGATCATGTATGAGACTAGGTGGCTACTGATTCCTCCTGACTATGCCACGAAATCAGCTACTTCAATATTGGTGGTGTTTCGTGGCAATATTTGAAGGATTCACTAACCTCTAATTTTCTAACTACATCACGGGGTCCCTTAATTAATGGTGTTGACGATCGTATGGTAATGGTATGATCCCAATGGTTGTGTGTTGTGGCTAATATTTTGACTGTTGCAATATCTAGGAATATGGTCCTAACTAAATCGTATACATGTAAATCACGTTATATTGATTAGAAACATAATGATTTGCCTGGTCTACTATTAATTTTTTTTTTTTTTTTTTTTTTTTCCATATTCGTAGCTTTATTAACGTATAGTTTTGTATGCACCATAATAAGCTTTACTAACCTATAATCCTGCATAGAAGTGGAGACATCTTGCCTCTTACAATGGAGGCGACCGCCATACAAACATATCCCACCAGGAGAGCCGACACCAAGGAGATGAGACACTTGCCATTGAGTTTGTTACGTAGGTCAGGCAGGGAACCGTATGTCACCAGCGTCACGGCCAGGAACACACACGACACCAAGAGCAGAATCGGGTAGACATATTTGGTGGTGGCGTCACACACGGGCTTGGGTGTGACGTCAGGGAAGCACATGAGGGCTAGTGTGTGTGTAATGTTGTCGCGTCCAGTGAAGTTTTCTATACAGTAGTTGGAGGGAGGGTATTGCTCGTTGTAGATGGGGACGTACAAATTTCCATCTGTTAGTAAATAAAACGTATCTTCTTCCACGACTTGAGGATTCAGTAGTAAAAGTAGACAGGAAGGAGTCCCGTATATAACTCTCAAATCATCAGGAGCTGGAACTGTTGTTGACAAGTCGGCCAGGTCATAGAAGGAAGGATTCCACTCTGTACTTGCATTTGTCGTGGCTACACATTGGTTGTTAACAAACTCCTCTGATTCTGGACAGCATTTGCGCATACGTCTGCCCTCACAGGACTGTAGATTAAAAATCCTCAACCGCGGTTCTTGACACACCCGAACCAAGTAGTGTTCAGTGTCCTCCTGGACTCCCACACAAAAGTCTGTGTCTTGTTCCTTCCACTGGGACAAAGTTGGTGACCACACTAATGACACAGTGTCTGGTGAGTACTTGAGGTAAGCCTCAGAGGAACTAAGACTCAAAGTTGTGTATGAACAATTGTGTTGCTGAGGTTGTGAGTGTGTTTCCCCAGGCCAAGTGACCACCAAACCCTCCACAATGATGGGAGGAGTCAACACTTGCTGGCTGTTGTTACCACCACACCAAAGGTCGTCTGTCAGAGTAACACCAGAGGGACAACAACGGGGCAGTGATGGTGGTGACAGACACACATGAGCTTCCCACCACATCTCATCATTACCAATATCATCACTACTAGGCTGTACATGATCTATACAGTACAAGTCAAACTCACGTTGGTACCAGTACAAGTGACCAGAAGGAAGCAGAGAGAACTGGTGATCCAAATTACGACTGGAATCGAGGGTGACGAGCAGGTGATGAGAGGGACACTGAGGCTCCCCAACCATCACCTGATTAAAGTGATCGCTGCCAACAAGTGCAATCTGTTCTTTCCATCGTTCAAACACAATCACATTGGCTGGAGCTTCGACACACACTGATCCGTCCCATGCGTAACTTGCACCACACCGACATTTGTGAAGCGTACCATTGTAAGAGAGGGAGTTATTTAGGTCAACATTTTGTGACCTAACACTTATACTGGATGTCAGGTTGGGAATGTCGTCATAATTGTTTGGTAGATATTCGTAATCAAATGACTGTTTTGCGTTTGTCACCCGTATAAACGTCACATACAATATTTGTAGAATCACAAGTTGTAATTTCATATTTACTGATGGAAATATATAACTTTTATGGTCAATAGTTAGTTTTCTCTTTGGAGTGAGTAACAATTTTGAAAGACTCAATTCTCTTACATATATTTAAAAGCACTTATCTTTTTTCTGTTACTAAGGATGCATGTACAGATATGGACTGCAATCATATATATATAGAATATTTTAGACATACAAGGGCATCACTACTAACACTTGACCGTCTCAGGGATGTTTTGGAAGACGGTGCAAATCGTCCCACTCACATGCAAACACTTTTTTAGCCTTCGATCACATTTTGCGTGCATGCATAGATGGAGGAGAGTTTGTGTCTCGAGTACCGTACGTGATGACAACTTGTGCAGTGCCACGCCACATTGGTTGTCCCGAATGTGTACTGTAGAGGTACTTGCCTGAAGGATGTGATTACTTTGGAAGATGTGATGTCATGGAAAACTTAGAGTACCCTTGTAACTTTAAAGTGCCTCGAGTGTGGTGGTAGAGTAACTTGAGTGGGTTTTTAGCACACGTCGGTCTAGGAGTGCTTTGGTAACATAGAGGACTCAGGAACTTGAGAGAATACAGGAAACTGCTGTGGTAACTTGAGGTGCCCTTGTAATTCGAAGGACCATGATAAGTTAGGAGTACCGTGGTAAGTTGGAGTGCCGTGAAAACTTATCAGTAATGAAGTACAGTGCCACTCATAACCCGCTCTCCGTGCAGTCTACTGGCCCACTGCCACACTAACTCACACGACCAACAAGACACACCCACGTTACCACCACCACCACCACCACTACAAACCATACCCTCTATTCTGATACCCAACCTTATCATCCTCGTACTGATAAGATTAATAGGATTGCAAGACCAGAGGTAACCTACTACATTTATGTCTCGTTGAAAATTTGTACATTTTTGGTAATACTATACAGTACCACAAGGCGATGTGATTTCAAGTCATTTTGAAAAAGTCATTCATTAATAATAAATTTTGAGATGGTACTAGTTCCACGTAGGGAGGTATTGCCTGCAAAGTTATGGCCAATACTTTAATGCTTTGGCACCCCTTCGGACCCACCCCAATCCCTTTCCTTTCAGCCATTGTCCCTCCCTTCAGTCTGCTTGCTGTTCCTCCTGTCTCCTACTATACGTTTCAGCGCCGGACAGACGGTGTTTTTCGTAAATATCTCTTAAACGAATCGTTGTATCAATATAATATTTCAGCACACTATCTTTAACACCCGGGCGTAATTTATGGCTGACATACCATATTACTATATGTGTTATGTTAGGAGTTTACTGAGTGATATTAAGCCTAATCCAGTCATCATATCTAAGGCGTTATAGAGAATCGGACGAGTGTGGGGTACTCGTGTAACCCCTCTACCAACACCCCGAAATCCCCCCACACCATTCCTTCCTTCCCTACCCCAATATCTCATTATCCCCCTCCCCATTTCACTCTTCACCCCCCTATTTACACCATCCACCTTCCATTTTTTATTTTTTTTATGACAGTATGTATATACGTATCGTTCATTAGTAATATTGTTTAATACAGTTACCGTTGTGTGTGGACATCAAAACCAGAGTGGGTCAAATGACCATTAAAGCAATAGCTAATCCCGTTGTTAATGGTCGTATAGCCGGATAATAACCCACGTGTCTAAGGCCACCACAAAAATGATTAATTTTGGTTTTGGGCAACTAAATATAATCGTTCATGGTTGCTTCATGTGTTCTTTACCTTTTTAAATAACCAATTTATGCCTTAATTGAATATTCACAGTCTCCCGTATCCCCTCCACCTCTCTCTGAGGTATGAGGTTCCCCGAGTCCGAGGCTATGACTCAAGTAGTGACAGGGTAGAAATCATTGACTGCCGAGGTGCACCTATTATTAACAATGTTGTCCATTTGCCCCCGTGGATGCAGGACAGAGTTTGTTCTTCGTCTTGCCACATTGTACAAACGTGAAAGCCAGTGATGATGAAGACGATGACGTTTTCCTTGACAGTGATTGTGAATAAATTTTGTTTTATCATGTTTGCATCATTAAATCCTACACTAATATATATATATATATATATATATATATATATATATATATATATATATATATATATATATATATATATATATATATATATATATATATATATATATATATATATATATATATATATATATATATATGTAATTTGGTGATAATATAAATATAAAAGGGACAAGTCAACAAAATAACATTATATTAACTGGACCAAGTTGACATTTTATAATGAATAGGTACACAGAATCTAATAACTTTTCCTAGAAGGTCCAGACCACAGGTAATGCCAGTACATCGTGTTCACTTGCATGGTTGACCATAAGGACTGCAAACATGGACCTTCTACATACTACATGTATGTAAACATGCTGTTGTACAGTAATTATCAAAGTGAAATACGTCTTGCCTCTATAGAATTGTACTGCACCATACTCTTAGTTAATAATCATATCTATACATATACATCTACATAACATTCTAATATATAATACAGTGATGGAAGAAATAGGGAGGGACACGAGTGATGATGGAGGCGAGGAGCTAGGGGGAGAAGAGGAGGAGGGAGGGGTGAGAAGGGGGGGATGTAGTTGTGGTTAGGAATGGTTTGGGAGGGTATTGGGGGGGCCACACTTTCCTTCGAATGCGTCAATATGACTGGCAAGCTTTGTGCTATTTTTCACGAGTAAACTCCTCGCATAACACATATAGGAATATGGTATGTCAGCCATAAATTACGCCCGGGTGTTAAAGATAGTGTGTTGAAATATTATATTGATACAAAGATTCGTTTAGGAGATATTTGCGAAAAACACCGTCTGTCCGGCGCTGAAACGGATAGTAGGTTGTTGCATAAAGTCTTCCTTCCCCTTTTCATTCATTTATTCGTCTGTTTTCTTGTTTTGTTTGTCCTCCATAGAAAACCAATCGTATGTATATTATAGAACATCCTAAATAGCTGTAAATGGGCAAAATTTTATGACACATTAATGGTGTAAAGTATTACCCACATCACTGCAGGCATGGGATAGAAATCATAGTTTTCATTTGTTGCAGAGTAGATGGAAACCCCATTTAACAAGCCATTAGTGACAGGTTCATACTACTCATTGTCTGAGGATTAGATTAGTTCTCAAATGCTTTACCACTTTTAATATATGCTATTAATTAATTTTCTATGAGTATGGGGTACATGGAAACAATAAATTATCATCGTGCTGTGCTTTACTGAGGTACAATGGCCATTACAGGAACAGTTTTCTAATGACAACAATATGTCTTAAGCTAACAACTCGCCCTTTATAAAATCCAAGGATCATTATGACATAAAAACAAAATGCCAAAATACAAAACATTCCTTCAAATGTGTCTTAAGGTAAAGTTTACAAACAACTTCTAAAGGCACCTGGAACTGAGATGACCTGTACAGAGACATAAAAGTAAACCTAAGGTGCATAAGGTGGGGTAATAAGGGTAATACCATACCACTGAAAAGCTGGCTCTCCACACCTAATAGTTAGTGCTTCAGGGTCATTCTACTCCGGTAATATTAATATCAAGCAATCAAATCTACAGTACAGTAGTGTATATTGGATCAAAACCTGTTAAGTTATATGAAATTTTGATTAAATGACTTGCCATTTTTCTGTTCCTGAAAAAAATACCTTACGTATATTTTGTAGAACAAGTTAAAGCAAGTGCTAATACTTTATATTAGTGTCCTAATTACATCACATGAAAACATGCATTTTTTTCCAATGGGATCTACTCTACACTAGATATGTGACAAAGGACAACAAACACTGTCACTGACCTGTCACAATTTTAAAACTTATAACCTTTGCTATTCATATCAGGAATAGACAAAAATGACATCACGAGTGCATGAATTTTGGAGCCAATAGTCTTCATAGGTGGGAAAACTTGACACCATAACAATAGTGTACAGTACATAGTCACCTTCCTATGAACAGACTGAAATTTGGCTTTACTGTATTTTTTCCTTTCTTCTCTTTTGTCTTTGCACTGGGTATCACTAACAAATGGGGGTGGAGGGGCAATTCAATTCAATAATACAAACTCTAGTAACTGGCCATAAAGGTCATTTTGGTACCAAGATAATGCAAGAAAATGTACGAATACAACGCAATACCAGACTTCATTTCTTTAACTTTACATAAACATCTTTATGTGGGACTGTACTTCCATGAGAAAAAAGTCAGTACCTCTTACATTACACACATTTTATTACAACATATTTAGTTCCATGTGGTTCTGTAGTGTTTTAATCACCTAAAGCAGCTACCACATAAATAATCTTTGGGTTACTAATTGTACAAATACTGTAATTACAGAGGGAGGCTTGTTTTTATGCCAAATGGTGATATTAAAAAACCATGGTGAGCCACTGTACTTTCCTTCTTCACAATCTTACTGGAAAAGAGAGAAAGTTGTGATACCATCTCCTCATTCATACCAGTACAGATGTAAAATTATAATGAAATTGAGCCTACTTTACCTTGTGTATATTGGTTGATCATCCAGTGTTAACCAATGCTTAACTTCTCTACAAAAAGGAAGGTACTGTACCTTCCACCGATTTAATAATATTACCTTAATTAAAAGCCGTATGAACTTAAGAATATGTTGTATATCCTTTGGTAAATGGCTACCGGTGCTATGATAATAAAGTAAGTACACCTGCTCAAGGAAGTTAAGATTGTGTCAATGAAATATAAAAACCATTGGTTCCTCCAAACTGTGCCAGATACAAATTTGAAGTTTCTATTTATATAGGTAGCTTGGAGGAATATGTAGCCTCCAACCTGCCAATAAGTTTGAGAAAATGACAAAGGAAAGGGCAAGGAGCAGTTGATATATTCCTAGAGATATAAATGTCTGAGTTCTACACACCAGTTTATAACACCGTTTCATACCTTTATAGTTCAACAATCATGGTATCCTATTTTTGGTTTGGGTTGCACATGCATTACAACTTTGGTATCAATGTATACATATGTACACCCCATCAAAAAACTATCGGTGCAGAAACGTGTGAAATATTCCAACACCCTAAATGATGGATACTGAAAAATAGTTTGTTTATTCCTGGGGCATCATGAGCTGTGCCAATCATATACAGAACCATCAGACCCTTCCTGCTTGATAGTTTATTGATGGTGTGTACATACTACTGCAGACAGACACACTGTACAGATGCAATTAACTTTCATGAATTGTTCCTGAGTCCTGAAACTATTACACTCTGGGAAATCAAACTTTGTAATATCATGTACAACTTACTGTTCTAATGCAATTTTTATTTTTTTTCATTTTTAACTAACAAGAAGGAAAAGCAATATTGCGTGCAAATTAACATTGAGTATTATATTGTACAGTAAAAAAATCAGTTACTTTTGTGGTCATTCAATTCAAGTAAGGATTTACTCAAGTTGCCTAAATATTATTACACTTTTAAAACTATTGATACAATCCTTTACACTCCATAGATCCACACAATGTAAATTTCTAAAAGCCAATGTCATATTATGGTACCACATGAGTTTTTGTATCTCTTTGGATATTCACAATTTTCTTCCATTAATCTCTTCCACCTGGCATGAGCTGCCTGATAATACTGTATTAGAGCATTATATTTTTTATTACATTCACTTTTTGCTTTAAACCTAATGTAAAGAGCTGTTACTTTTCTTGGTCACCTTATGCCATATCCCTTATGGGGTATTCAGTATGATCTCTAAGGTGTTCTAACTCAATTCAACAACAGCTCCTCCTCACACCACAATCCATTCTCACTTTGCTAAGACAAATTTTACTTAATGGTAAACTTTTACTGCACACATTACCCTCAACATTTATCCTTTTTAATGCTTTACTTCATATACAATATTAGATTCAAACATTAAAAAATTATACTATGGGGAGACTGAGACAAAGCTCAAGGGAAAAGTAAAGGCATCCTGTAAGGGTACATTGGATTGGACCCTTAGACCTTGCCTATGACATAGCTGCCCACTACTGGGAAGCTCCATAATTTACAGTACAGTAGTAGACTGTAAAGTGCTAATGCTCAAAGCACAGTGTACCTCCCATAGGGGAGTTGATAGACTGCAGTGTACCTTCCTGAAGGCAAATTATATAAAGTTATTACATTAAAATTTTCAACCACTTGTATGAAGAGAAAAATCTTTGATACGTGGCCCTCCACAGGACTGCTTTTGTTCACTTTGCCTGGCTTGTTATGGAAGTGGAGTGTATCTCCCTCCACTTGGCTTTAACTGTACATAAATAGCTGATAACAGTGCCAAGAGCATGTCTTGAACTCTTCACAGAGTGATACCAACAGCCTTGCTGCTTTTTTCATTGACAAATGGAAGACTGATTAACTTCCTTGGTGATTATTAACTCATAAAATAACGAATATCTACGATATATATTTCGGAGAAGTTGTTGTACTTTCCCCAAAGTTGCTGGATCACAGATGTAACTTCTGACAGCCCTATAGCACTTCAGGAGTTAAGAATGGGATAATGAGATACTGTGACCAGGAAAACTTCACAATCAATGTGTTTATACTTGCTAAAATAAAAAAAATAGTTCTGTAAGGATAGTATCCAGAGAGATTACCAACACTGTACAAGCTGTTCATATTCTATTGCATCAGCTTCATCACAAAAATAATTGTGATAGTGTAGTTACTTAGCACTGTGAAATGAAATAAATAATACACAGGTGATGTGAATAACAGAATGATTATTCTGAGTAAATACCACACTTGTTTCTGAGAATACCATACCAGTGCTGCTGTTAAAAATGATCCAACACTGGAAATTGTATGGCATTAAATACTAGGCACACGGTGAAACTCTAATCAACATCATCATAGTATGATGCTAATGGAGGCATCTCATCATCATCAACCTCTTCCTCTTCCTTCTCTGAGTGTTGTGTTAGAGTTTCTTCTTTAGTACATTCAGTTTCTTTACTACTTACATCTCCATTTACAACCTGTTCTGTTACTTCTGGAATATTGGGTACTAATATCTCCACCTTCTCATCTAATAACACTTTCTCAGTCTCTACACTTTGCTGTACTACATCAGCTCCATCCTTAACTTGCTTTGCTACTTCCTCTCCATTAGTTATCACTGATTCCATTTTTTCCTTTGAAATCACATCAGGAATATGTGCTTCAACATTTTCCAACTTGCTTGAACACTCTTCCTGTAATGATGTTTCAGCAACACTATTAGTAGCAACATTATCGTTTTCCTCCCCTGATGGTTTCACCAATGTAGGCTCATTGGATTCTTTTTTATCTTCCTCACCTTTCACCTTGGAACGTTCTTCAAGCTCTTCTATCTTCTCATCTCCTATTTTCTCATTTTTTATCTTTTCATTTTCTATTTTCTCATTTTCTATTTTCTCATCTTCAATCTTCTCATTGTCAATCTTCTCAGTTTCAGATGACCTTGATGCTGAAAAGTTGTTCCAATATTAAGGCAATTTTGTCATGAATATTTTAAGACTGAAAAATACAAATAAAAAAATTTGTATTCTCTAAAGAAAGATATAACACTACACAACAAAGAATATAGTTTGGAAAAAATAAAATTCCATCAACACAAGCAGCATCCATATCTTCATACATTAAGGAAACTACTGGGATATTCTTACCCTTACCCACTAACCAACTGGAATGCTTTGGGTAGCAGGGCAATACTTACCATTAATTTCCTTCTCTTTGTTTCTTAATTCAGTGAGCTGGGTTTGTAGTGCCCGACACAGGTTCTGGAGCTGAGTGTTCTGTCTGGCTTGTGTATCTATTCGCTGCTTCAGTTCTGAGCGTTCTGTCACCATGTCCAGCAGAGCCTTGTTTGATCCCTCCCAACGTTCCTTCCAGGTTTTGGTCTCCTTCTCCAACTTCTTTATTTTCTTATTCATCTAAAATACATAAATTTAATTATGAAGTGAAATGTAACTAAACGAAAAAGACAATGACAACGTATACTCTCATTACAATTTTGTGGGCTTGAAAGCAGAAGTGAATGTGAGTGTCCTCCATTTTGCTGGGATTTCTGTCTCTCTTATTATATTCTGATTTAATTTTACCATCCCTGACTTTTGAGCTTCCCACTTTGGATAAATGGAAATGGTTTATTGATGATGATGAGAAGGAGGATAACACTTCTCCACAAGTATCAATTCCAAAAAGGATATTGAAATATGAATCTCAATCCACAAGTAGCTACAAAATAACTTTAAATTAATACTATATTTTGCTCGTACTTAAGGTTCTTACCTCATCCATTTCTTTCTTGAAGGTATTGAAAATTTTATTTGACTTGTCTAACATTGTCTGAAATTCCTCATACTTATCCATGTATGAATTTAATTGTGTTCTTAGGGAGATTTCAGTCATTGACATCTGCTGTGTTTTTTGTTGATATGACGCTATTTCCTGCAAAGAGAAAATCCAATTAATGAGTGGAGCAAATTGTAAAGCACAAAATATAATACTATAGTATGCTGCCTGAATATAAATTAAAGTAAATGATAAGTAATTCCAGTACAGAGAAGGTGTTGGAAGACTGAAGGAATTGTCTTGACTCCAATATCATTTCCAGAACTTGGTTGCTGGTTACATTTCTTTCAGTCTCCTACAGCTGGGGTATCAGGCCAGCTCCGGTTACAAAACACACATCCAAGGAAATACAGTATCACGTATAAGACACCAGCTAGATATACAGTATACCCAAAAGTACCTTCTCAACACAAACACGTGTAAATTCATTCCAAGGTAGACAGGGATCAATTGTATGTACAGTAGTTCCCAAAACTATCGTTAAAGTGAGTTAGAAGGAAGACTTAATGAACAGAATGAAACCTTGTCTCCGGCCACTTGTCATCTCGGTACATGTCAGATACATCGTCCATTGTGTCAGAATGTATAGCACTTCATTTTAATGATAATTTTGGGAGCTACTGTATATCAAACACAAAACTTACCTCAAGGAGTGTCTTCTTTTCCATGAGCATTTTTTCTTTTTCTTCAGTCATTTCAATTTGCAGTTTTGCAATCTTTGCTTCTGCTAACTGGCACTGAAGATCTCTCTGTTTCAATAGTTTTTCCACATGCTGAAAGGCAAGGAAGTATTAACAAAAAGTCATGTAAGGTTTTCTTAACGTTAATCACCTAAAGTACGAGTAATTTAAAAAATTTCTAATGTTAATCAACCTAAACAGTCTCCAAAGCTTTGTCTAGTGAGATAAAGCACCTGAGTAGAATCTAAAGCCTGGCTATCTAGCTTGAGGTCAAGGCTCAGTGAGGTAGCCAGATGGTTTTTCCTATGTAATGCCACCACTTGGAATAGGTTGGCCAGGGTAGCCAAGCCTTGGGCCCATATTTTTTTGTGATTCTGGTGATAGGTTGAGTTTTGTAGTCTTTAAGGGTTAACTCTTTCACTGTATGCTGTCTCCCAATACAAGAGCATAAAACATTTCACAAGTTACTCAGTTTCACTCCTTTTCTGTTCTAACTCCCTAATGCAATAGTACTCTTAATTATACTACCAGTACCAGCCAGTACCTTGTCACAAACTGTTTAACACAAACAAATTTATGTCACTCACTGCTTCCCTTGCTTCATACTGCTTCCTTAAGTCTTGCAGTCTGCCTTCCATATCTTTATTTTCATCTCGAAGTTTGGAATTCTTATCAGTATTTTCCTTCATTTGAGTAGATATTTCTGATATTGTATTATTGAACTTCGTTGACACCTCTTTTCTCCGCTCTTCTTCTTCTTTTAGTCTTGCTAAATTCTCATCCTGTAAAAGATTACAGAAAAATACTGAAATGCATTTTTTTTTTTTTTTTTTTGCATAATTCATGAGTTGCTGTATGGAAGTAACATGATGACCACTGCATAGAGCCTAGAATGTGATCATATTTGTAAGCCAAGTATTATTTAGCAATCTTCATATAAACAATTACCTAAATATCTACAGTATAATATTATCACCTTTATAACTTTGTTCTGTCTCTGAAGTTCTCGACACAAAGACTCCAGTTTGGATTTGGTTAAGACTGCCTTGGTATGCTCCAAATCCATCTGATCCTTTTCCCTCTGCAATGTTTGAACCTGACGCTCGATAGACTTACTGCTTGCCTGTGTATAATGAGTCAAGAAATGCATTACCATATTGTATTTGCACTATAATTCATCAGCATGATCAATATGTAAGAACTATTTTAATACAGTATACTAAAATCCTAAGACCAGGCTAATATTAACCAAAGTAGAGTAAAATTACTTATTTGAACCTTTAGCAAATCTGTTCCCTTTTGTAGAGTCAGTACTGTACATTATATTATATAAACCTCATTCTGATTAGTGCTGGAAAAAGAATACTGTAATGTACTATACAGCACTGTATGGATAATACAGTAGAAAAATATCCTACAGTTAGGTTCCTGTTGTCTTCAGCCAACTCAACGTATTTTGATAAAAGCATTGCCACTTGTTGGTCAGGTGGGAGGGCTTTCAATGCTGTCGTAATGGCTTCAACACCGGCATCCCTCTTCTTTTTATCTTTCTTCTGGGCCTGAAAACCAAAAATTAATGTAAGAGATTGGGTAACTAAACATAGTCTTACTTGTTCCAAAGATAAAGGTTCATATTACTCCAAACTTGGTATTCATTAATATCAAGACTTATGCATAGAATACCAATTTGAATTTTTAAAGGCTGACATATCCTTCTGGTATATGGACCTAGGACTTATATAAGCAACACCTTGTATATTATATAGGCCTACCATACCTGTTTATTAGCTTTAGTATCTGCCATTGTGTTAAGGTTACTTGCTATGCTGAATCTGTACTGTACTGTCGAGTCTGGTCACACAATCTGAAAAAATTAAAAGAAATAGAAAAAACTAGGGTACACACATAACTCAGTGGTCATTAACCTAGACAACAAATTAAATGTACCGTACATACAAAATTTACTTACCAATTTCCTTCATTTTTCATATATGCTATTCTTTTCTTACAAGGGTATATTCCCGAGTGACAGAGTCCTACAAAACGATAATTATCTACGAGCAAATAATATATGTGGCGACCCCAGAACTTGTGAATGGTAACATAAGTGCCATTGAAAAGGTAACACTTCCACATTTTCATAACATTGTATGGCAGGAAGACAGTAATGCTTATAGACAGGTCCTCAAACTGTGCCAAACAAGGCTACTGTTTGTACACACCGGTACCACACCATCGTCAACACCATCAATGTTCTTGCATATGGCCCTTTAGTTCACGAGTGTCTTCACGATTTTACAGACGTGACGGCAGGACTTTTGCCACCGACTGTACTGTATAACACACCTAAGCATCTAACATTATAAGGGGACATTTTTTTGTGTTGGTAAATCTGGAGCAACTGAGAATCCTCCAAACTATTCCAAGCAACAACAGAACACCATTATTTTTACTCTTCTGGTCCAATTTCCTGGCATACTTTGGAGGAATCAAGGCACTCCAATGTAACAAAAAAAAAAAAGAATTAACCTATCATCTTAATTATTTTACTGGATTTCTCTCAGGTGGATTCAGTATGGTACAAAGAAAAATACAAACAACAAACAGCTGAAAAGATAAAAAAAAAAAACAGCATTAACCACAGAAGCAAAATTTGGAGTTGCAGATGTAATAAATGTGCACGTGGAGAAAAGACAGTGTGCCAAACATAGTAGAAATATATTAGCAGACATCACACACACACACACACGGGGCACTCGTTTCACACACACACACACACACGGGCACTATTTTCACACAGGATTAATTATGTGTAGACAAATCATTAATGCTTTAATATACTCACTATGGATGATACTATAATACTCTCACTGGTGGTTAATTAATAAATGTCTGACACACACACATACATACACACACACAGGCACTCATTTCACACAAGGTAACAAATTATGTGTAAAAATATAATTAATTCTTTATTATACTCACTATGGATGATATTATAATACTCAGGCTGGTTAATTATATATCTAACAGGTCTTCTTCTCACTTCCTTTCAGATTAATTTTGTATTTTTAACCATAAAGTTAACTGAGCCACATACCACCTCGGCAAACCTTTTACAACCAAAATAAACGAAGGCTATGACCAGTGTTGCCAGATCTGCTTGAGCCCGGACCAACAAATTTCCCAAACTTCACCCTTAGAATTTCCCTTTTCATGTTCAAGTTTCTGGCAGGGGAGGATTAGGAAGGAGGTTATAGGATAAGGGTGGATTAGGTCAGGGACTATAGTAGGGGTTGAGGGTTAGGATTGGGGAGGTAATGATTGGTGATCCTAGCTATTTCTAAACGTGTCAAGAGTGGGGCGTGTTGCGGGGAAAGAATGAATGCCTAAATATATCAGTGTTTGTCTGGTATGTATGGTATTTTAAGTTGTGGCTGCCTGTAGTGGATCGTATACTTGTAGGGTGTAGATATATGTGTCTTTATCTATGTCAACTAATAACTTGTTTGTGATTGTGTATATCATCTGTTGTCTGTGTATCAGTCTTCGTGTTGTTCCATGTTTACTCTTGAAGATAGTCGGACATTTACCATCTTCTTGATATTCTGAGTCTGGTAGATATTTTTCCACTTACTCTTAAACAATTTTTATATATAATTTCCCCATTGGTATATCTAATTCTCCATATCTAGGAAATATTGTTCATATTTGGCAACGCTGATTTGACGAGACGAGAAAATATTTAGGAAGTACACTACCATTAAAACCACAACAATGCTTTTAGCCAATCAGTACTCAGCTCTACCTATTTCTGGTCTCTGATTGGCTGTTGTTGGAGCCCTGGGGGAGGAACAGAATGAACCGTACAGTCTCGTCCCCCGTACCATTCTCGGATACATTCAAATTTTGCGTTATTCCTGCTTCATCGTTGGTTTTTATTAATTATATTTTGAATAAATTGATACTAGGTGTAATTCTAGCCTCTTCTTGTGTCAGTAAAACCGCTTAAAACTCACGGTATGATCAAAATAATGAAACACAAGCTTAGTTTGGACCAAAAGAGGATACATTTCAATTTCGACTTTATTATTGTACACCCCGCCTAATATTGAATAACCATTTGTTTCTTCAGTCATGTTTAAGCATTTCCTCGTGTTTACAGAATTGTTATATTTCCTCACTTCTTCCTAAGTATATATATTATATTTACTATGTCTAGAAATAGTGGAACTGTTTACTCTGGGATCGGAGACGCCTTTTTTGCATATGGTAAGCAGTTGTATTTTTTGCCTCACCTCGCCTCGATTTTTTTATGCTTGAATATATCAAGGAGGGGAGCTGCTCGAGGCGGTTATCTGCATATGTAACAGACATTTAAATTTAGGTCTACACTACCGACCATATATTATGCACACGTTCCTACCACGGGCCAAGGAAGAGGTATAACGGTTCAGGATTTACATTAGGCTCAGAGAGCGCGTGTCCAGCGCGTGTTATATTTTATTTAAGCTGTGAGTTAGTGAAGAATATTTAAATTACTAAGTTAGCTGTATTGTCAAGAAAACCCGCAATGCCATCATTTTGGAATTGTAATAAAACTCGCTTGTCAACCATCATAATTATATGGTAACATAGTACATTCATCATAAAATATTGTTCTGTTTCATTACTACTATTAGGTGTAAATTGATTAGACCTATGTCTACATAGAGGAGATACTAGCCAAATACTAGCGTTTCGTTCGTATAATGTTACACACTACAAAATAAAATGGTCATGATAGGCCCATGCAGTTACGGTATGTTAGTGTAGGATCTTTCTCATACAAACTTCACATATCATAGAGGCTTTATGGTACTGTACATGAGTGACAAGAAATTCATCGTCCTAACACAAGCAAAGTAAAGATAGGGTTAACTATGTATAATCAATTTTCAACATCACACGCAAACCGACATCATAGCTTCTTTCCCTTCTCCTTTTTTCCCCTCGCCTTTCATTCACTTGGACCTTCCCAGCCACATCTCTTCTATTCCTCCCTGTGGCCTGCTATACCCTGACTACCCTGCCCAGCCCAGGTACCCTTCCTATAATAATACCCTTTTAACCCTTCCTCCTGCGGCTACTTGTGAATCAGAGTTGCCAGCTACAAATCTTAAGAAATAGCCCACTTGTGCCTATAAGTAGCGAATTCACATAAATAATAGCCAATTTCTTCGATCTTTCGCATAATAGAAGAAATGTTCCTGTAATCCTAAAAGTTATAAATAGTTAGCTGTATGCTGCAACGAACTTGGACGAAAGCACACAACACCATATAAACAAAAGCGGGGGTGGATGGGATAACTGCAGAGATGTGTGGGGGGGGAGGCAGTGGTTGAGTGGATGCTGCTCAGTGCTTATATGCACATTGGCTTGGAGGCAGGGAGAGGTGCCAGAGGACTGGAGGAGAGCCATAATTGTGCCTCTGTACAAAGATAAGGGGAGTAGGGATGAGTGTGGTAGGGGAATAAGTCTGAGGAGGGAGTGCTGGAACAGGGAAAACTGGAGACTCCTCTGCCGTGGCCACCCCCTTGGCTCCAGGAACATCGAGGCGTCGGAGCTGTAGATAGATATATTGGGCTAGTTTTGAAGCCAGGCGGCCGGCAACACTGAATTGAGTGGCTACGAAGGGTTGCAAAGTATCGGTGTTGTAAACAAATAAACAGAATCGTGATTTGGCTTACTGGGTCTGCATACAACGCAATAAAGATGTAAACAATATAATTCAAAAGTTTTAGTATACGAGTTAATAATGGAATATATGTGTTGATAGTTGTGTCTATAGATAGAATGCCTTTTCAACGGAACCATTTATTTAATATTTTGTTCAATTATCTCGGGCCAATTTTATCATGCATTACAATATAAGATGCTTAAGTATGTATGATTTACCATTTAATTTGTGTATGTAATGTATTTTTCCCGTAGATAAATAGTTTTAGTAATGTGAGTGTTGGTGTGGGTGACAATAACAACGGGACGCCGTGATGGTTGGTGCCGCCACACACACACACACACACACCCATCAATATTCACCTCTACATTTACATCTTGTCTACCACCAGTCCAGTCCAGCAGCAACACACAACCCTCTATCCTTCGGTACGTTACATTTTATTCCAAACGGTCTTGGGGAAACCTACCTTAGTTATTTCTCATTTTTTTATTTATTTATTTTTTTATTATATATATCTACGAGCGACCACGAGCTGGATTTAAATGGTACTTGTGTATGCATACGGTCTGGCCTATGCAAA
Organism: Petrolisthes cinctipes; assembly: GCA_033782935.1. Lineage (NCBI taxonomy): Eukaryota > Metazoa > Arthropoda > Malacostraca > Decapoda > Porcellanidae > Petrolisthes > Petrolisthes cinctipes. The sequence goes on along the minus strand of JAWQEG010004051.1, from coordinate 34,798 downwards.
TATGGGAGGAAGGGTGGCCCAGGTAACATGTAAAGGATCTCACTGCATATATTAACCCTTCAATGGGCTCGAGGGAGGGGAAAAAAGCATCGGGGGTTTCTTAAGGCCCGTTGTAGGGGTGGGGAGTGGGGGGGGGGGGTGCGGGTTTAGATGCGGAGGGGTTGGGGGGGGGGAACCTTCTGAATAATATGCAAATGGAGGGGTGAATTCTGGGAGGGGCTGGAGGAGGAGGGGGGGGATGATGGAGGAGGAGGGGTGATGGGGGGGGGGGGAAGGGGGATGAAGGAGGGGGCTGGTTGGTTGGAGGAAAAGTTAAAAAAAAAAAAGGAAGGAAGGAAGGAAGGTAGGTTAGGGTAAGATCAGTCAGTCAGTCAGTCAGTTCCTTCGCCGCCTTGCTTGGGTACACACACACACAGACGCAGACCTTCCTTGCCTGGTTCTTCTTCTTCCTGGACTCGCTTCTTAGATACCGTTTTCTGGAACCCTGTACTGTGTTGTGAGTGTGTTGTGATTATTTTGTGATTTTAGTGTCGGGATTATTATGTGGTTTTAGTGTCGGGAATTTTTGGTGATTAATATGTGATTTTAGTGTGTTGGGATAATTTTGTGGTTTAGGTGTGTTGGGATTATTTTTTATTTTAGTGTGTTGTGATTATTTTGGTGATTATTTTGTGGTTTTAGTGTGTTGGTAATTTTTGGGATTATATTTTGTTATTTTAGTGTGTTGGGATTTTAGTGTATCGTGATTTCAGTGTGTCGTGAGTGTGTTGTAATTATTTCGTTGTTATTTTACTGTGTTGGAATTATTTTGTTGTTATTTTATAGTGTTGTAAATATTTTGTAATTTATTTTTATTTTTTCACTGGTGTTTGTGGTAATGTTAAAAATGCTTAATGTAGTACAGTAACCCCGACTGATAAAACGAAATAATTACGTGCTTGCAATAACAGAATGATTGAACAGAATAAGTACCTGCATTGCTCGCAATAACCTAACCTAATAGTTCTATGCCAATTTAGTTTAGGATTATGTTTCAGCATGTGTTTTGGGGGTTTTGTAATACAGTGTAATTACTATATACCGTAGTATATACCATTTGCATGTATTTCTAAGTTTACAAACTGAAATTATTGAGCTTTGGACCTCCTATGTTGCTCTATCTCACAGTCGTCCCTCTTCTGGGAATGAATTATGCAAGTATCCTTGAGCAGACATTTTGCTTTTAGATGAGATGTTAGAAACTCATCCTTATCTTTCAAAATTGCCAAATTTTGTACCAAATCATATGACCTAACTGTCCTTGAGAGAATTCGTGTGGTGCAAGCTCATCATCAAGTACAAACAGTGCATACATTCTCGTCTCTTTCACATATTCGAGGCTGCACAAACAATATGCACTGTATTTAATATCATAGTAGGCTATATGGCTTGACCTTTGTACTGTCCCATCTATTTTTTCCTCCAATTGAAATGTTCATGTTAAATCTTCCCCAGTCATTTTTTCAAGCCATCCTCAGGTAGGGCCTCCTATGTGCTTTACAAAAACTTTTCAACAACATCGGCAATTCTGAAATTAGTGTCCCTGTCCTCTTTGATCTTATCAAATCCTGGGGTATGCAGATTTTAAAATATGTACATTATGTTATTTATTGCTTAAACCCTATGTAGTATATTCAGTGTAATATATTATCTAATCTTTCTAAAATTAGTATTTAATGACAAAGTTTAATAAGAATGTGTTGATTTCAGATAATGCCTTCCTAGTCCAAGCAAGATGTCACCTCTGGTTGATGTCACCAACACATCTGGCCAGTCTGTCTCAGGTAGTCAGTACACAGACTCCCTGAGGAAGTCGGGTTCTGAGGAAGCAGAGTTTTGTTCAATAGTAACAAAAGCAAACAGTGAAAAGGGCATTTTGCAAATATATTATAGCTCAGATGTGAAAACTGAAGAAGTGGCAATAAAAATGTGCAATACTCAGGTATCTTGCAATGGTAAGAACAGTACCGGTAGTAGTTGTCAAACTTCCATCCCTCCAACTAACATGTGTTCCGGTAGAAAAAATTCAGATACAGGAAGTGCTCCCAACCAGGAGGTGGACACTGACGTGCTACTGTCAGAGGCAGTACAGACCCTCACCCTTGGGGGACGTTTAAACACAGAACCCCGTCGTCGTAAACAGAGACAGGGTCATAGACACAGAAGCAGAAAAGGCAGTGATCCGATAGTGGCAGTAAATAATAGCAGTAAATTATTGTCCAGTAGTTGTGGTCTTCCAGACAATCCCCCTCAGTGTATAAATGGTGTAAGTTCTCCCCAGCAGTGTGGTGCCTGTGGACTTGAGTTTACCTCATTACCCAAACTGACGCAACACTTAACTCGCCATGTTTTTGATGGTCTTTATGCAGCACAGTGGCTTACTCAGGCAATGAAGCTTGTAAACTCAAGGCATACATCCACCACAGTTGAGGCAGATTCATCATCAAGGGATGGTACCTCATTGAGTGAAATAGTACAGCAAGATTCAAGTGATGAATGAAGGAATAACTATGTAACCTGTAGCTAAGGCCATGCATATCCAAACTAAATGCAGTACTGTACTCTGTTGTCTTTCTATGTTATTTTATTCACTACAAATACTGTACAATGAAAGTATTATGTAGCATCATGAACTTGAGATTAATGACCTCAAAGTTTTGTTTCTTAGTGGCATGTATTATTTATAAAGATAAGCCCAAAATAAGATATGGTATTACCGGTAGTAGTGAGACTGAACAGATATTAATCAATCTCTCTTCACATGCCCATTGCATAATGTGTGTTTTATTACTGTACTTTATTACAGGCAACTGTTTGTAAAGATCATGGGATTTTTTTATAATCTCAGTTTTAATAATGCACTAAATTGTACAACAATTGCCATTCATCATGTGAGTTCTTGTGTTTGATTTTGTCATAAATGAATAATGATGTGCAATACATATTCCACCTACATGTTAGGAGGCTAAATCATGTGTATGACTGTTTTATGGATGTATTGTGTTGATATTTTTATTCTTAGTTAAATATTGTAATTATTTTACACGTATTTTTATTCATTGTTATGTTTGTATTTTACCTTTCATCACACGTATGCACTTATGGATTACTTTGTACCTAGTCTTTGTTTACTTAATTGTGGTAATTTGTACATCTGTACCCATGAGTTTCCTCTTACGGTAGCTAAATGAATTTTTATTATTAGGCTATACCTGGATGAAACTTCAACCCAGGGCCCAAATACTTTGGTTTTCACCTACTCATGTCATAGCATTAAGATGTCTTAACATTTTGGCCAGCCATTGGTGTTATTTAATCATCATCATCATCATCAGTATTGTCCATTCTTTCCACATGCCCATACCATCTCAAAACACTTTTCTCTACTCTTGGATCAAGTGATTTGCTCACATCACACCTCGTATGGATATGAGTACCTCTCACCCTGACAATTTAAGTTATATATGGTAACATGAAAAGAGTATAAATATTTGTGAGTACAGTACGAGTATATACACACGTTACCTGACAATATCTCGGCTATCCCTGGGTTGTAGTGGGTTGTTTGCATTAGGCCAGCCAAAATGTTAACATTTTGTATCATTGGTATTCACTTACTGAAGATTGCAGTCCTGTGGTTCTCCTCGGGTCATAAGCTGTAGTTAGTGTTGCATGTTAATTTTTCACATTACTAACAACTTGGGTTCTGTAGCTACAGTACTTGTTGAAGTTTGATCCAGATGTAAACTTTACCTTAATATCATCAAGTGACAGGTGTTTTCTGCCTCCAAATTTAGAATTTCTTTGATGATGTTTTTGGTGAAGACGTGCCAGTTTTACTCTTAAGCTGAGTCTAACTTTCTGTGAGTACTCTGAGTGAGCCTACACCTTGCATTAGTCATAAGCATGGCATTATAAGTTATGCCACATTTGGTTGCATTGTCACTTAGCTTAATACACTTTGCACTTTTTTACATTAAGTAAAACTTCTTGTGTTTTTTTTATATTTTATGTTATATATTTAGAATGGTTGAGTTAGAAGTATAGCTTATTTTCTGATGGTTACCATAATTTTTATGTTAATATAAATAGAGAATGAGTTGGCAGGATAAGTTAATGATGGATATTACTATGATATTGTACTTAGGTTTTATATTGTAAATGTACTTTGATATGTTGAGTTTTACTAGAATAGAATATTCAGGCAAGTATTATACATTAATTATTTTATAAAATGGTTTCACTTCCAGTGAAGTGAAAAAAAATTAGGGAAGTTAAAACTTGCATGTTACATGTTCATTGAGTGATAATGGTCAGTAGATATTTGTAGTACCTTAAGTGTATTGAAAGGCAATCACTCATTGACAGTACTGTTATAGTTTGGTTCAAAATAATTTTTCTATCTCTTCTGGAGCCCCAGATCTCCATTCATCAGTGGTCTTTGTACGTTTGCCTTTATCATCATCAAGTTTATAGAATGAATGGGCAAGAGATGAGCCATAACCCTTGAATGGGTGGCCTGATTAAACTGGAATTTACTTTATTCTTCAAGTTAGAACCTTTTTTAGTACCCTGCTCTTACAAACATTGGCTATGATATGCCATTTTTTCTATCTCAGGATTACCTACACATAGAATTTGTATTGTTATTACGCTGATTCTCATCTCTGGTTTCCCATTTTTGTCTCGTCATAGATAACCAAAATATCGTGTATGATCATTCTTAATTAATGAAAAGCAGTAATGTTATGAGGTTCTCTTCGGTTCAGTGGTTTTCTACTCAATATCAAGTGTTTTCCAATTCTTTCCCTTCCTACTATTATCCTTATTTTTGCACAGTGATTTAGTATAAAGATCCAAAATCCATGCTCCTAGTTCACTGTTATGTTCAGTGTGAAGAAAAGGTCAATCAATCAAATGGTATATGCAGTAATTCTGACATAACATGTGATAAAATGTGATACAAACTTTGATGTGCACTTTCTTAACACTGATTTCTGAGCTATAGATTTACAGTACAGTATGTATGTATGTAGCTCCATTATTTCCTGTCAGAACTGAATGCAAGAGGTCTCATTTTAAAGGAGACTTTGGGGATTAAATAATTTTTAGATACTCTCCTGTGGCACTCTGACCTTTCATAGAATGTTTTTTCAACCTCAAAGATGTGAAAATTGTCGTAAAGAAAATAAACAAACATTGGCATTAATATATCGATGAAAAAGTTATCTGACAGGTCAATATCTTTCTTAGTACCAAAAGATGTATAGGGCTGCATACAAGTTTTGCATTGTATTACTGTATATTTTATGTATGGATAATTATTACAGTACTTGGAAACAAAACTAACTAAACAGCAACTTTAAACATTTAATGCAGAGTTATTTAATGGTATTTTTACACAACCAGAAACCTGGCCATTTATCGTTGACACTTAACAATGGGAGGTTTTTCTTTGATCTATAGAGTCATTTGATGTTCATCCAGGTGGAGTTTAGTAGCTAATTGAAATTATAAGTTCCAATTTGTGTATAACATTGGACAACAGACCAACCTTAGGAGAAGTAAAGTGTTGGCAGTAACTGTGAATCTGTGATGAAATATTGGAGTGATGTGATTTAAACTCTCATGTCTCGGTTGTTTTATGTCTTGATTTTTTTTTTTTTTTTTAATACTGGAAGTACATTAGGGTTTATTAAATAATGATGGAATACCCATCAGTATTATACCTGTACATTTACTGCCTGGGAATATTGTACTTAAGAAAAAGTTTTGGTGTGAGGAAGAATGGCAAGCATTGTATGAAGAAAGATGTTATAAATAGAAAACTTTGATTGAATATCAATCTTAACTTGGTATGAGGAATACAGTATTGATATGTCAGTATTGGTTCCTCTTAAGATTATGCTTTTAGGCTATTTACCATTTTTTTGTGACCTAACCACATTCCTGAATTCATTACATAGGTAAATTGCAGAGAGCAACAGTATTTTCCTGACATCAAGCAAGTACATTACATTGTACACTCAATGTGGAGTATTTTTCCTTCAGTATTATGAACCTTTTATAAATTATATTGTCAGTTGTGTCAAGTGCAACACAGTCATAATGATACTCATTTGGAGTGAATGTTCTGTCCCCTGCAGTTTCGTGTTTGTGCTCTATTTTAGATAAATGAGGGTGGATCAAACAGTTCTGGGCCTAAGGTGTACAGAACATTGACAGCAGATCATTACCAATGTTATTTTTCAACACAAGTTACCTTGAACCTCAACACACTTCTCATATTGTCCTCAGAGCATTTCAATTCAGTACAAATACTATGAAAATTTTATCTTGTGTGTCCAACCAGTCATATATGGTGGACTTGAGCTTAGTGTCATTTGTATAGAGAGTTCCATAACATTTTGAAACCAGAACACACTCAGCCTCTGTTAAGCTCAGAACCTTTTTCTTCCACCCTTGTAGTACAGTACTTGACAATTCAGACCAAATATTTTAGAATATTTTAAGGAAGACCAAATATTGTACATTTGTTTAATCCTACAGAGCAGGTCAGTTTGTTGTATTCATGAGTTACCTGTCCTATCTGTCATGAGGAATTGTAAATGTGAACTGGAGGAAACCGTATATGCGATGAATATTCATTATATTTGCATTTATTACTATATATTATATTGGGCTGTTTACTAGTTCAATAGGTGGGACATTAAGGAAGGCACATACTGTACTCCATTCTCTCACATTAAGGTACTGTAATGAGAACCCTTCTGTGGCAATCAATGGGGGACCAATCAACTCCAAGCCACCTACCTGAGTGTTCATTGCCTTACAACAATAATATATAGAGTGGTAGGAGAGTACTTCAGACATACAGTACTTGTATCTCGGGTGTTGGGTGAACACTATCTAAATTTTTTATAATGATGCATCAGTGTGTTTTTTGTCTCACCGTGTTAGGGTGCAAGATGTTGTCAGTGAATTGGAGGCATTTGGTTCATCCAGTTCACCATGAACATGTTACCACAATGTGTGGTTTGTGTTAATCAACTTACTTACCAGGACTCTCTTAACAATGACTTAAGAAAGTCAGTTTACAAAGTACAAAAAATCATCACCTGTTTGTGTATGCACTTTGATGACTAAACTTGGACATTTTTATTAATTTGTTTGTTTTTCCTTCTGTACAATATTGAATTTGGTACTAGGGTTGGTATTGTTAAAATGAATCAGATTTTTCCACTGTGAATGCACCATCAACCCCTTCTACTTTACTGTACACTTGCGGTCAGAAATTGTGTCCCGATCCCCTGGCAAGATGAATCGCAAACAGCCTATAGCTTTGAACAACAACTGTGCGTCTGCCTACAACACACATTGGTTCAAATCATCAAAGCTTGGCTGGTTGCAATTCATCGTGCCAAGGGATCAGGACAAAAATTTTTATATAAAATTTTTGTATTATATAAATAATTTTTTTTATATAATTTTTTTTATTTATATGTTACAGGATTGGAAGACCTACATCACACCACAACTGCTCGTTGCCTGGTTCGACCCCGAAAAGGATGCGAGGAGAGACCAAGACCTGGTCGGTTTTTGAGTGTACAGTGTGTTATGAAGCTCCAGATTCCCTCTTTAACATATTCGGCCGTCTGCACCAAAATTTTTTTTTTTAATAATTTGTTTTGTTTTTATAAAAAAAAATTTTATAAATTTTTTTTTATATAAAATTTTTTTTATATAAAATTTTTTTTATATAAAATTTTTTTATATATAAAAAAAAAAAAAAAATTTATATAAATTTTTTTTTATATAAAATTTTTTTTATATAAAATTTTTTTTATATAAATTTTTTTTTATATAAAATTTTTTTTATATAAATTTTTTTTTATATATATTTTTTTTTATATAAATTTTTTTTATATAAAATTTTTTTTATATAAAATTTTTTTTATATAAATTTTTATATAAAATTTTTTTTTATATAAAATTTTTTTTATATAAAATTTTTTTTTATATATTTTTTTTATATAAATTTTTTTTTTATATAAAATTTTTTTTATATAAAATTTTTTTTATATAAAATTTTTTTTATATAAATTTTTTTTATATAATATTTTTTTTATATAAATTTTTTTTTATATAAATTTTTTTTTTTATATAAATTTTTTTTTATATAAAAATTTTTTTATATAAATTTTTTTTATATATTTTTTTTATATAAAATTTTTTTTATATAAAATTTTTTTTATATAAATTTTTTTTTTATATAAAATTTTTTTTATATAAAATTTTTTTTATATAAAATTTTTTTTATATAAAATTTTTTTTATATAAAAATTTTTTTATATAAAATTTTTTTTATATAAAAATTTTTTTATATAAAATTTTTTTTATATAAAATTTTTTTTATATAAAATTTTTTTTATATAAAATTTTTTTTATATAAAATTTTTTTTATATAAAATTTTTTTTATATAAATTTTTTTTTATATAAATTTTTTTTTATATATATTTTTTTTTATATAAATTTTTTTTTATATAAAATTTTTTTTATATAAAATTTTTTTTATATAAATTTTTTTTTATATAAATTTTTTTTATATAAAATTTTTTTTATATAAAATTTTTTTTATATAAATTTTTATATAAAATTTTTTTTTATATAAAATTTTTTTTATATAAAATTTTTTTTTATATATTTTTTTTATATAAATTTTTTTTTTATATAAAATTTTTTTTATATAAAATTTTTTTTATATAAATTTTTTTTTATATAATATTTTTTTTATATAAAATTTTTTTTATATAAAATTTTTTTTATATAAATTTTTTTTTATATAAATTTTTTTTTATATAAAATTTTTTTTTATATAAAAATTGTTTATATAAAATTTTTTTTATATAAAATGTTTTTTATATAAAATGTTTTTTATATAAAATGTTTTTTATATAAAATTTTTTTTATATAAAATTTTTTTTATATAAAATTTTTTTATATAAAATTTTTTTTATATAAATTTTTTTTTATATAAAATTTTTTTTATATAAAATTTTTTTTATATAAAATTTTTTTTATATAATATTTTTTTATATAAATTTTTTTTTATATAAATTTTTTTTTATATAAATTTTTTTTTATATAAAAATTTTTTTATATAAATTTTTTTTATATAAAATTTTTTTTATATAAAATTTTTTTTATATAAAATTTTTATATAAATTTTTTTTTATATAAATTTTTTTTTATATAAAATTTTTTTTTATATAAAAATTGTTTATATAAAATTTTTTTTATATAAAATGTTTTTTATATAAAATGTTTTTTATATAAAATTTTTTTTATATAAAATTTTTTTTATATAAAATTTTTTTTATATAAAATTTTTTTATATAAAATTTTTTTTATATACATTTTTTTTTTATATAAAATTTTTTTTATATAAAATTTTTTTTATATAAATTTTTTTTTATATAATATTTTTTTTATATAAATTTTTTTTTATATAAATTTTTTTTTATATAAAAATTTTTTTATATAAATTTTTTTTATATAAAAATTTTTTTATATAAAAATTTTTTTATATAAAATTTTTTTTATATAAATTTTTTTTTTATATAAAATTTTTTTTATATAAAATTTTTTTTATATAAAATTTTTTTTATATAAAATTTTTTTTATATAAAATTTTTTTTATATAAAATTTTTTTTATATAAAATTTTTTTTATATAAAATTTTTTTTATATAAAATTTTTTTTATATAAAATTTTTTTTATATAAAATTTTTTTTATATAAATTTTTTTTTATATAAATTTTTTTTTATATAAAATTTTTTTTTATATAAAAATTGTTTATATAAAATTTTTTTTATATAAAATGTTTTTTATATAAAATGTTTTTTATATAAAATTTTTTTTATATAAAATTTTTTTTATATAAAATTTTTTTTATATAAAATTTTTTTATATAAAATTTTTTTTATATAAAATTTTTTTTATATAAAATTTTTTTTATATAAAATTTTTTTATATAAAATTTTTTTTATGTAAAATTTTTTTATGTAAATTTTTTTTATATAACATTTTTTTTATATAACATTTTTTTTATATAAAATGTTTTTTATATAAAATTTTTATATAAAATTTTTTTTATATAAAATTTTTTTTATATAAATTTTTTTTTATATAAAATTTTTTATATAAAATTTTTTTTAATTTTTTTTTTTTTAATATAAGGTTCGAACAGTACTCTGCGTCTCCCTACAACACACCTTTGTTCGAATCATCAAAGCTTGGCTAGTTGCGATTCATCCTGCCAAGGTGTCAGGACACAATTTCTGACCGCGAGTGTACATATGATGTTCTTTTCAGCCACGAAGATTGGGCGGAATTTTATGGAGTGAGAATAGCCGGGATTGAACATCAGGTCATCAGTTTATTTAATCTTGTTTCCTGTTTAACTTAACTTGTCTTTTGTCCTATGTTTATTTTGCCTTATTAATATTTAATTGTGTTAATGTGTCTTCGTTAGAGTGACGTATAGCGTTATTTTTCATATGCTTTTAGTTTTCTTTTTCCATATAATTTATTTCTGCAAGTGACAATATCATGCGGCCTTGATATATATCTGGAAGAACTTCATTGTTATACAGTATTGTATTATATGGAATTACAATGTTTGAACTGGTTCACACATACATTTGTTGGAACCTTAAAATATACTATAGGCAGTATGACTAAACTACAGTATATGGGTAATATTACTTTGGGATGAATTAAAACGACTATTGTGTGTATTTCTTTTGTGTATTTTTGTTGAAAAAAATATTGCTATTATTGAAAATGTACAGGATATGAAAGAAGTATGAATATATTTACAATACACCACAAATGTACAGGACGTATCGTGAATACAAAACTCAGCCATAGCATCAACTTGAGAGTTTGTTGAACAGTTTACCTACAATACACAAAAGCAGGAGATACACTGGGGTGAAAACTTATTCATTTCTAATTACATGGGCCACTTATAGGTCAGCACCTACAGTCCACTTTCTTACCTGGCAAATCTGCACCACTTTTCTCACTGCAATTCTTACTTATTTTTTTTATAATTTTAGTACAAACAAGACAAATCACACAACAACAATTTACACAAGTAAGTAAATATCTACAACATAAACTATAACCAAGGGAGTCTACACGAAGCATCTATTTAAAAAATATATTTCTGCTGGAAACAATACAACACTGGTATAAACATCTGCATACAGCCCTAAGATAATGGATGTTGCATTAATTATAATTATTAAGACCATATTCAGTGGATTTCCACATGCTTCCAAATAAGTCTTTTGTGTTTTTTGAGCAACTGTACTAACGAAAGTGTATTATGAGGACCATCTATTTTCTTGTGAATTGAAAGGCTATCGTTTTCTCCAAACTGCTATAAACAGATCCAGTACTCGTATACTGAAGTATAGTCTGTTTCCTGGCAAAGATTGAAGGAATAAATAGCCTTTCAATTCGTCCACAACATCCCCTTATCTTCATTAGGGTTTATACCTGGTTTCAACTCTGAGAATACAACTTAATTATATTCTGTTCTTGGGATACCAGGTTCGAGTCCAGATGAGGTTCTCAGACGTTTGATGACGCTTGTATTAACACACAAACCTAACAGACACCTTTTCAACTTTCCCTGCCTCAGAAAATGGGATGTAATTATGGATTCCTGGCGGGCCTGATCATAATAGCAGACGACCTGAGGTATTCCTTGTTACGCCACATGTGCCAGTTAATACCAATACCGTCACCATCACCTGGCTCCTTGTACGGTCCATTTAGGTTGGCCCAGGAACATCTGTTGAACCACCAGCCCCCGATCTTCCAGTACTTGGCACAGTTAATCTCGTGGGAGGTGTCGTGGTCTACATCGTGAGTGGTAAACATCATACCATCAGCTGTGTAGTTGTCAGCTTGGTCTTCGTTGGTCATGGAGTCGCCTGCTGTCCCACTGTAACCACTCACATGTAATCGGTATCCCCTGGACTCGTTATCTATGTAGAATTTGTCATAGAGTGCATAGGCAGAATCGCCATCGAAGTCCGTGAGTTCGATGCGCAGTTCATAGTGGCGTGTGTTGGTCCAGATGTAAATGTTCTCCAAGCCAATCCAGTAGTCAGAGGAGGCGTTACCAAAACCCATCTTGTAGTCGTGCCAGCCTCGGTTGAAGTCTACAGTCCTTGAGTGTGGTTGTCTCCTTTGTATTACCGTCCAGCCTCCCCCGTCGGTATCCATATCACAGACGACGGTGACGGGTCGTTTTCCATTGTGATCCATGTGGAATTTGTAGACGCCACTTGGTTTACCCTGAGCCTGGAGATCGGCACAGTCCAGTACCGTGAGTCTGGCCAGGACATCCCGTGCCGTTTGTTCCACACTTGTCACACGAGACCTGAGCATATTGAGTCTCTTGGTGAGGGAGTCGTACATACGTCTCATGATGACCGTCGTGTCCTGCTCTGTGCTGAAGATGTCCTCGTCAAACTCGTCTTCAGGTTCAGCAGGTTCAGGCGGCACAGGCTCGTCCGGTATCACATCTGATTCACCCAAAGCTCGTTCAACTGTTTCTCTCTCCTCCATGGGAAAAATGTTGTTGTATTCAGGTGCTGGTGGTGGTGGTGGTGGTGGTGTTGTAGGTGTTGCAGCCTCAGGGCGATGTGCTGCCGCGTTTCCTTTATCCATGAGTCCAGGCTGCAGGTCATTGAGGCCTATCATAAAACCAGTCTCGTGATCAGAACTGACGATAGGGAGACTGATGCCGTGAATGGGATGAGAGAAGAGTTCCGCATCTGACCTTCCAGCATCCAGTGTACGAGACTCACACCCTTTACCAAACACACTCAGCGCCAGTAGTATCCACCACCACGTGCCTTCCATTTCATATATACTGTATCAAGCTACGTGGTAAACGAAGGTCCCGTGACACACATTCCACACTAGGGCTGTTGAACGCTGAGATGGTGGTGATGGTAACGACAGTGGAGCGGTGGTTGTGTGGTAATGACAGTGGCAGGGAGTCAACTGGCGCCTACTGCTGTCCTCCTCTGACACCCCCTCCCTCCCACCCTCATACACCCGCGTCATTCTCCCTTCCCATCTCTCCTCTCAGAAAACTTTCTTTCTAACAAAGAGAGAAAAAAATAATGACATTAACATAGCATTTCCTGAACTGACTCCCTGTCCACTATGGGACAGTGAAGGTCATAGAGAAGGAGCGTTAGATGCTGACTAATAATACGGAAAATTAAGAGGCCCCGGGGATTTTGACGAACTGGGGGCTGGTATCTCCCCCCAAACTATACCACAACAACTGATTCCTAAGGTGATATTATATTAGTAGTAGTAGTAGTAATAGTAGTAGTAGTAGTAGTAGTAATAGTAGTAGTAATAGTAGTAGTAGTAGTAATAGTAGTAGTAGTAGTAGTAGTAGTAGTAGTGGGATAATGTCAGGGAGAGGGACAGTGCTAGGGACAGTGCCAGTATCAGTGCCTGGGGGTGTGTCGGGCTCCAAGCTTCCGGTGTCACAGATTAAACAAGGGCGTTTGGTACCTTCTCTACCTCCCTCCTTCCTTCCTTCATTTCCCCTCTACCTCCCTCCTTCCTTCCTTCATTTCCTCTTTACTTCCCTCCTTCCTTCCTTCCTTTCCTCTCTACCTCCTCCCTTCCTTCATTTCCTCTATACCTCCCTCCTTCCTTCCTTCATTTCCTCTCTACCTCCTTCCTTCCTTCCTCTATACTCGTACTTCCCTCCTTCCTTCCTTCCTTTCCTCTCTACCTCCCTCCTTCCTCTATACTCCTACCTCCCTTCTTCCTTCCTTTTCTCTCTACCCTTTCCCTCCTTCCTTCCTTTCCTCTCTACCTCCCTTCTTCCTTCCTTTTCTCTCTACCTCCCTCCTTCCTTCCTTTTCTCTCTACACTTTCCCTACTTCCTTCTCTCTTTACCTCCCTCCCTCCTTCCTTCCCTCTCTACCTCCCTCCTTCCTTCCTCTATACTCGTACCTCCCTCCTTCCTTCTCTCTTTACACTTTCCCTCCCTCCCTCCTTCCTTTACCTCCCTCCCTCCTTCCTTCCTTCCTTCTCTACATCCCTCCCTCCTTCCTCTATACTCCTACCTCCCTCCTTCCTTCCTTTTCTCTCTACCCTTTCCCTCCTTCCTTCCTTTCTTCCTACCTCCCTACTTCCTTCCTCTCCTCTCTACCTCCCTCCCTCCTTCCTTTCTTCCTTCCTTCCTCCCTCCCTCCCTCCCTCCCTCCCTCCCTCCCTCCCTCCCTTCCTTCCTCCCTTCCTCCTTCCTTCATTCTCTCTTTATCTCCCTCCCTCCTTCCTTCTCTCTTTACATCCCTCCTTCCTTCCTTTCTTCCTTCCTCCCTCCCTCCCTCCCTCCTTTCTTCTTTACCTACCTCCCTCCCTCCTTCCTTCTCTCTTTACATCCCTCCCTCCCTCCCTCCTTCCTTCTCTCGACTCTACTTCTCTCCTTTCTCTCCCTTCTCTTCACAAAGGTTTTCTCTTATTACTCAGCTCGACACGCCTCTCACATTTCTCATATTCTCGCCTCTCTCTCTCTCTCTCTCTCTCTCTCTCTCTCTCTCTCTCTCTCTCTCTCTCTCTCTCTCTCTCTCTCTCTCTCTCTCTCTCTCTCTCTCTCTCTCTCTCTCTCTCTCTCTGCGTGTGTGTGTGATGGAGGGGACTGTGGGATGGGGTTGAGGGAAAATATGTGGGATGGAGAGGAGGAGAAATGTGAGATGGAGAGAAAAGGGGGAATGTGAGTGGGGATGGGGGTGGTGGGTTGAGGCGGGGGCGAAGGAAGGAAGGAAGGCAAGCAAAGATGAGAGTGGTGGTGGAGGTGTGAAAGATGACGAGGTGTCGATACTCAGGCAGAATATGACCCCTTTCATCTGGATACAGTATCTTGTCATTTGTAGAAAAAGAAAATCCTCGTGTTTACATGCTTCAAAAACTGAAAACTTTTTTTATATATAGTTAGAAGTTTGCTTTAGTAATAATTCGATATATAGATGATTTTTGTCACTCGTAGAAAATTTTCCGTGTGTTTTTATGGTCCAAAAAAGTGAAGGCTTATAGTTAGAAGTTTGCTTTAGTAATAATTCGATATATATATGTTATTTTTGTCACTTGTAGAAACATTTCCCTGTGTATTCATGGTCCAAAAGTGTGAAGGTTGATAGTTAGGAGTTTGCTTTAGTAATAATTCGATATATATATGTTATTTTTGTCACTTGTAGAAAATTTTCCCTGCGTTTTCATGGTCCAAAAGTGTGAAGGCTGATAGTTAGAAGGTTGCTTTTAGTAATAATTCAATATGTGGATGATATTATACGCAGATTTAGTGAAGTAAAAGTATATACTGGTGTTTGTAAGAATTAAAGCAAATATTAATTAAGTGAACGAATTGTTGAGTTACAAGGGTTAATTAAAGGAAGGACAATAGTTAGTCATTCAGTAACACAATGGCATAACAGTGGAATAACAGTGAAATAACAGTGGCCAGTAGGATAACAATGGAATAACAATATAGTCCGTGGAATAACAGTGAAAAAACAGTGGAATAACAGTGAAATAACAGTGGAATAACAGCAGAATAACAGTGGAATAACAGCAGAATAACAGTGGTGAGGTGGGAGTGGTCTTGTCAAGGGTGTTATTACGTCATTTGCTGTGTGTGCAGTGTGACTATGTGTTTGTGTGTGTGTGTGCTCCTTCCTCTCTTTCTTTCCCACGGCTCTAGTGACTCACAGAGTAGAGGAGGTTTCTCTCTCTCTCTCTCTCTCTCTCTCTCTCTCTCTCTCTCTCTCTCTCTCTCTCTTGTATGTGTGTGTGTGTGTGTGTGTCGAGGTGGTGTTTACGGTGTATCGTGGTGACGTGTGACTGTGTGTGTGTCTGTGTGTGTCTGAATCATCGTATGTGTGTGTGTGTGTGTGTCTGTGTCTGTGTCGTGTATCGTGTGTGTGTGTATGTATGAGTATGTGTGTGTGTGTGTGTCTGTCGTGAATCGTATGAGTATGTGTCGTGTATCGTGTGTGTGTGTGTGTGTGTCAAGGTGTGGCGTGTGTGTGTCTGTATCATCGTAT
This sequence comes from Petrolisthes cinctipes, assembly GCA_033782935.1. Lineage (NCBI taxonomy): Eukaryota > Metazoa > Arthropoda > Malacostraca > Decapoda > Porcellanidae > Petrolisthes > Petrolisthes cinctipes. The sequence goes on along the minus strand of JAWQEG010004051.1, from coordinate 18,600 downwards.
GTGTGTGTGTATGTGTGTGTGTGTATGTATGAGTATGTATGAGTGAGACAGACCCAATTAATTAAACATCACAACAATGGCATTTCCGTGAGTTCAGAGTAACGCTTGTATCACCACAACACTGACAAACCTCCCCAACTCGACCCCCTCCATCCACTTCACAGAAAACACAGCAATTATAACGTACAGTGAAGACCAAAAAAACATTATTACTTCATTATACAGTACAGTGAAGACCAAAACAATAGTACAGTGAAGACCAAAACATTATTACTTCATTATATGGTACAGTGAAGGCCAAAACATTATTACTTCGATCATTATAACTTACAGTGAAGACCAAAACATTATTACAGTGAAGACCAAAACATTACTACTTCATTATAACTTACAGTGAAGACCAAAACATTATTACTTCATTATAACGTAAGTGAAGACCAAAAAGATATTATTACTTCTTTATAACGTACTGTGAAAACCAAAACATTATTATTTCATTATAACCAAAACATTATTACTTCATTATACACTATAGTGAAGACCAAAACATTACTTAATTTCTCTGTGTGTATGATATTAGGTTTTTAATTAATTATAAGGACCCCTATAGCTGTGATGTAGTCAGAGAATTCCATGGAGGTTAGTGAGTCCTTCAAACATTGCCACGAAACACACACACCTACATTGAAGGAGTTGGTTTCGTAGTATAGTTAGGAGGAATCAGAAAACGTACACCATGTCGCATACAAGATCACAGCTAGGGTCCTTAATGGGAAAGTACAATTTTGTGTTGGTAAATCTGGAGCAACTGAATCCCCCAAACTATTCCAAGCAACAACAGAACACCATTATTTTTGCTCTTCTGGCTGGTCCTGTTTCCTAGCATATATACTTTAGAGGAATCAAGGCACTCCAATGTACCAAAAAAGAATTACCACCTTAAGGGGAAAGTACAATGTTGTGTTTGTAAATCTGGAGCTATTTAATTCCTCCAAACTCTTCCAAGCAACAACAACAACACAGAACACGTAGGCTACCATTACTTTTGTTCATCTTGGGTACCAAAAGTGAAAATATATCCTCCTTAATGATGATAAAACTCGAATTAATCAATCAACCAACTAATTAACTAACCAGTCAACTAATTAACCAACCAACCAATTAATTAACTAACCAACCAACTAATTAACTAACCAACCAACTAATTAATTAACCAAGCAACTAATTAACCGACCAACCAACTACTTAATTAACAAACCAACTAATTATCCAACCAACCAACCAACCAATCCATGAGAATTTCTTGGGTTTGTTTTGATTTGGATAATGATGATGGTAATGATGACAACGATAACGATTTGAATCACACCCTAAGTTTGTATTTGTTACCCATAAATAAAATCAAAGAAAATGAAGAAGACAAATTATAATATTTGTTTTCTTTGGTAATAATAAAGGATAACTAAAATATATTTGAAATAATTTCCTTTTTAGTGGCCTGCTGTAGAAGATAGAGAGTTAGAGACCGGATGGTTTGGGTGATTAAAGGGATAATTAACCTTTATACCTTCACTCCCATCCTTCCCTCCCTCATTTCTACCTTACCTCTCTACCACTCACCCTTCCCTCCCTCCCTTCCTCCCTCATCCCCCACCTTTTCCTCTACCCTTTTCCTCCACCCTTTCCTCCACCTCTCCACCCACACTTTCCTTCCTCCCTCCCTCCCTCATTCCTACCCTTCCCTCCACCTCTCCCCTCATTCCCACCTTTCCCTCCACCTCTCCCCTCATTCCTACCCTTCCCTCCACCTCTTCTCCACCTACCTTTCCCTCCACCACTCCACCCACACTTTCCTCCCTCCCTCCCTCATTCCTACCTTTTCCTCCACCACACCCCCTCCCCACCACCCACCCTTCCCTCCACCTCTCTCCAGCCCCCCCCCCCAGTCTCTCTCCCCGGAAGGCTGTTTAACCTGTCTAAAGGAAATTATTGTTTATTATGGTATGAGGGGGAGGTAAGTATCCCTTCCTTTCCTTTTGTCCCTATCATAACTGTACTTTATTAATTTATTACACACACACACACACACACACACACACACACACACACACACACACACACACACACACACACACATATACGGTACTTCATTCATTTATTACACACACACACACACACACACACACACACACACACACACACACACACACACACACACACACACATACGGTACTTCATTAATTTATTATATATACACACACACACACACACACACACACACACACACACACACACACGTAAATAATATACTGGTGAACTGATTAAATGTACACACACACACACACACACACACACACACACACACACACACACACACCCACACACACACACACACACACACACACACACACACACACACACACACACACACACACACACACACACACCCACACACACACACACACACACACACACACAGACAGAAGTTAATTAACCTGTCTATACCGTAGGGCCCACGTACGGTAGCTACCCCCGCCCCGCCCCCTCCATACCATTACTGTTATGTCCCCCCCTTAAACCTTCCCCCTTCTCCCTTCCTGCCCCCTAACAAATAGAGAAGTGAGCCTGACCTGACCTGACCAGACATGACCTGACCTCGCTTTCCCACCACCTGTTCTTATTGTTATTTATCTTCACTATCCTGATTAGTACCATAACTCACCTGGACTGGATACCATCACTATTAATTAAGTAGACAACACACAGGTCTTAGAAAACACACCTTAGAAAACACCACACAGTTGATAAATTAATGAAGTAGCCTACTGTGTGTGTGTGTGTGTGTGTGTAATAAATGAATAAAGTACCGTGTGTGTGTGTGTGTGTGTGTGTGTGTGTGTATGTGTGTGTAATAAATGAATAAAGTACCGTATGTGTGTTTGTGTGTGTAATAAATGAATAAAGTACCGTATGTGTGTGTGTGTGTGTGTGTGTAATAAATGAATAAAGTACCGTGTGTGTGTGTGTGTGTGTGTGTGGAGGTTCATATAAGAAAGAAAGACACATTGTATTCATTTTAGAGAGGATATTGGTGCTTCAGGTGTTTACGTGGGATGTAGGGGCTGAATGGGAGGGAGGGGGTAGGAGTGGGTGTGAGTGGTCTACCCCCATCTCTCTCCTCCTCCTCCACCTCCTCCTCCTTCTTCTCCTTCTCCTCCTTCTCCTCTACTCTCTTCGGGTTATTTTCTTTGGAAGGGCATGAAGTGGGTGATGGGCAAAGGCAGGCAGGCAGGCAGGCAGGATGGGCAAAGGCAGGCAGGCAGGACAGGAAGGGCAGGGTAGGGCAGGGCAGGAAGGGCAGGGTAGGGCAGTGTATATATTGTTTACATTGTTCCTACGTCTGGCAGTAACCACTCTTTGTGTTGCACGTCCATGATAGTAACAGTGTGTGTATGTGTGTGTCTGTGTGTTGCCTCTTCTACTTAGCTTCTTCTCTGTTTACATCCACAAGTCATCCACCATGCATATGATGTTTGATTAATTTTCGTTGGGTTGGTTGTTGGGGCTTAATACCTATCCACTTCGTAATGATCAATAAGGCGATGTAATTATAGAGTGATTTGTAGAGTGTGTGTATGGGGGTGCATGTGGAGAAGTGTACGTGTGTGTGTGTACAGTCGGTGGCAAAAGTCCTGTCGTCTCACTTGCTTCACCGAGGCACGCGATGTTCATAGACTCGAGATTATTAGGTGTAGAAAACGTGCGTATTTCTCGAGTCCATGAACACTGTGCGTCTCAATGAAGCAGGAGAGGCGACACAACATTTGCCGCCGACTGTACACTCGCGGTCAGAAATTGTGTCCCGATCCCCTGGCAAGATGAATCGCAAACAGCCTATAGCTTTGAACAACAACTGTGCGTCTCCCTACAACACACATTTGTTCAAATCATCAAAGCTTGGCTAGTTGCAATTCATCGTACCAAGGGATCAGGACACAATTTCTGACCGCGAGTGTACATATGACATCTTCCCTGCACATGGGTTTTATTTAATGTGTCATATTTCCACCTGGTTCACACAGCTACAAAATTTGAAACACATTCGCAGACACATTTAAAATATAACTGAGAATATGTTTCAAATCTATTTAGAGTCACACATGTATACAGGAGGTATATATAGTTGCCTTAAACTTTGAACATTTAAACGAGATACAATTCTTCCTTCGAACATAAATATATACAAATTTGTTAGAAGCAAGTAATGTCTCGATCTATAAGTCACAGGATGGTGTGGACTGAACCTATCTGACCCCCAGGATGATAGACTCGACCCTCTCCGTCATAAACAACATTTGCTGGACGTGGCAATAACAGACGATAATCCCTGGCTGTGTGTCACGCCTCATGGTCTGGGAAGTGGTCTGGGTGTAGCCATTTGGTGCTGACGTTTCCTCCTTCTTGTGTTCCTCGCCTTTCTTCCCACCCTTTGTGTTTCTCCCCTTTCCTCCCACCCCTCGTCCCACTCCCTACACTCAGTCTCCTGTGGGTACGTAGAGAGGGACAGAAGGGAAGACAGAAGGAGAGACAGAAGGAAGGAAGGAGTGACAGAAGGAGGGAAGGAAGAAAGGAGTGACAGCAGGAAGGAAGGAGAGACCGAAGGAGGGAAGAAAGGAGTGACAGAAGGAGGGAAGAAAGGAGTGACAGAAGGAAGGAAGGAGAGACAGAAGGAGGGAAGAAAGGAGTGACAGAAGGAATTAAGGAGAGACAGAAGGAGGGAAGAAAGGAGTGACAGAAGGAAGGAAGGAAGCAAGGAGGGACAAGGAATATCTCCATCGTACCACCACCACCATCCCCACCATCACCATCACCACCACCATCACCATCACCACCACCACCACCATAACCATCACCATCACCACCACCACCACCACCACCATAATCACCATCACTATCACCATCAGACATCTGCTGTTGGTCTCAGGTCTTCTCATTACAGTACTTTATTTATGGTGTGATGGGCAGGGAAGGAAGAGGTGTGAAGTGACGGGATATAGCTGCTGTAATACTCGCTTGATCCCCGCTTTCACTTTAATGACACACACACACACACACAAACACACACACACACACACACACACACAAATATAAGCAGAAAGAATCAGAAGCCTCCAGTACACACACACACACACACACACACACATAAGCAGAAGGAATCAGAAGCCTCCAAAACACACACACACACACACACACACACACACACACACAAATATAAGCAGAAGGAATCAGAAGCCTCCAGTATACACACACACACACACATATACACACACACAGAGACACAAATATAAGCAGGAGGAATCAGAAGCCTCCAAAACACACACACACACACACACACAAATATAAGCAGAAGGAATCAGAAGCCTCCAAAACACACACATACACACATATAGTCAGAAGGAATCAGACGCCTCCAGTACACACACACACACACACACTTAGATAGATAGATAGACATAGATAGATAGATAGAGATAGATAGATAGAGATAGATAGATAGACAGAAATAGATAGATAGATAGAGGCCAGTGGAACACAAATTTTGAACAGAGTATAGTGAGTCCTTCAAATATTGCTACGAAACTCACACACACACACACCTATATTGAAGGAGCTTGTTTCATGTCATAGTCAGGAGGAATCAGAAGCCACCACCAAGTCTCATACACGATCACATGTAAGGGCCTTAAATAAACATATACACACACACAGCTGACGACACCTCTCACTCAGACTAATCCATTCTAAAAGGATTAATTAATGTGTTGTGAAAGAATTGGAAGGCTATAATAATTAGGAGTAAGTAAGATATCACAAATTTTTGGAAGATATGTTTAATTTTGACACGTTTTGGAGGGAGGATATCTTTAATTTTGACACGTTTTGGAGGGTATCTTTAATTTTGACACGTTTTGGAGGGTATCTTTAATAATTTTGACACGTTTTGGAGGGAGGATATCTTTAATTTTGACACATTTTGGAAGGGAGGGTAGCTTTAATTTTAACACATTTTGGAGTAATCAGTAGCTCTCCAATTCCCTCAACACCAGATTATCCTTCTAAGCTAATAATAATAATAATATTCTGAGGCAGTAATCTCCTTCCGGGCACTTAAGTAGGTTAGGGGCAGCTGGTGAGGGGTGGGGGGGGGGGGGGTGAAATGGGGACTTGGGGGAACGGAAACAAGGGGTTGGAGAACTGGGGTATGTGGGGCGTTTGAGAGGGACTGGGGAGTGGGATGGGAACTGGGGTGTGAGGGGATTGAGAGGTGGACTGGGGAGTGAGACTGGAACTGGGAATGTGGAACTGGGGTGTCGGGGGAGTGAGACGTGAACTGGGGTGTGGAACTGGGATTTGAGAGAGACTGAGGAGTGGGTCGGGTTGGCTGTTGGACCCAAAAGAGTCTGGTTGGGGTTCACTGTACTCTTATCTCATCTGGTGGAGGTGGCAGGCAGTCTCTCTTACAATACTATATATATAAAATTAAAAAGTAAAGGTCCTGTTTGTTTGTTACCACTTCTTCACACGTCCGGGTTAATCCATCTCGTAAACTTAAACAGTCCACCCGTTTTGGTTAAGGTGATAATAGGTTAGTGTACAGTAAAGTGCAATGTTGTTATTGTTGGTGGTGGTGGTGGTAAATCTGGAGCAACTGAATCCTCCAAACTATTCCATACAGCAGGACGCCATTATATTTATTCATTGGTGCTGTTTCCTGACATACTTTCGAGGAACCAAGGCACTCCAATGTAACCAAACTATATCCCTTAAGGGGGTAATTCGCTTTTGTTACATTGGAGTGCCTTGATTCCTCCAAAGTATGCCAGGAAACAGAACCAGAAAAGCCAAAATAAAGGTGTTATGTTGCTTGGAATAGTTTGGAGGATTCAGTTGCTCCAGATTTACCAACACAAATTTCCCCCTTAAGGACCCTGTGATCGTGTATGAGAATTGGAGGCATCTGATTCCTCCTAACTGTGTCACGAAACAAGCTCCTTCCATGTAGGTGTATGGTGTTTCGTGGCAATATTTGAAGGACTCATTTACCTACAAAATTTTGAGTCGACCACCACACCATAAACTCACTATCAATTTAGCACTATCATTTACGACTATTCACTCACTATCTATCAATCATTATCACTCACTATCTATCAATCATTATCGCTCACTATCTATCAATCATTATCGCTCACTATCTATCAATCATTATCACTCACTATCTATCAATCATTATCGCTCACTATCTATCAATCATTATCGCTCACTATCTATCAATCATTATCGCTCACTATCTATCAATCATTATCACTCACTATCTATCAATCATTATCACTCACTATCTATCAATCATTATCACTCACTATCTATCAATCATTATCGCTCACTATCTATCAATCATTATCACTCACTATCTATCAATCATTATCGCTCACTATCTATCAATCATTATCGCTCACTATCTATCAATCATTGTCAACTACTACTAAGCAATCACTTTCTATTACTGCCAATCAATCACTATCAATAACACCAATCAAGACTATCAATCACAATCAGTCACCATCAATCACACCAATCACTCACTATATCAAGCAGCCTCAGAATTCACATATATTAACTTTATAGTCTTATCTAAAAATCAGTATAAAAATTATATATATACTAATTTCGCATTTTGTCATTTTATAAACTTCAGTATAGAAATTATACAAAAAAATTTGCATTAATTTTTTGTAATATCTTATAAACTTCATTATAGAAATATTATATAAAAAAATCGCATATAATTTTTTGTAATATCATACAAACTTCATTATAGAAATTATTAAAAAAATCGCATATAATTTTTTGTAATATCAAATAAACTTCAGTACAGAAAGTATAAAAAAAAATTCGCATATAATTTTTTGTCATATCATATAATATAAACTTCAGTATATTAATTATACGAAAATTTCGCCTATAATATTTTTTGTTACATATAAACTTGGGTCTAGAAATGATATAGATAAGGAGTGAAGCCGTGGTATTGTCTACTGGGGCTAGACATAGGGAAGCATCACTGAGTACCGGAAATGACCACTAGGGGGCTTAAAGTACTTAATGTATCATGAGAGTTGAAGAGGTAGGAGGAGGAGGAGGAGGGGTTGGAGAGAGAGAAGAGGAGGAGAGAGAGAAGAGGAGGGAGATGAGAGAGAAGAAGCGTAGGATGGAGAGGAGAGAGAAGAGGAGGAGGAGCTGAGGAGGGAAAGGAGAGAGAAAAGGTGGAAGAGTGGAGAGGGTGAGGAGAGAGAAGAGAAGAAGAAGAGGAGAGAGAGAAGAAGCGTAGGATGGAGAAGAGAGAGAGAGAGGAGGTATAGTGAAAGGTACTGTAATGAATGATGATTGTGGTAGTAGTAGTGATGGTATAAAAGTAGAGGTTAGGTTAGGTTAGGTTAGGTTAGGTTAGATTAGGTTAGGTTAGGTTAGGTTAGGTTAGGTTAGGTTAGATTTGGTTAGGTTAGGTTAGGTTAGGTTAGGTTAGGTTAGATTAGGTTAGGTTAGATTAGGTTAGGTTAGGTTAGGTTAGATTAGGTTAGGTTAGGTTAGGTTAGGTTAGATTAGGTTAGGTTAGATTAGGTTAGGTTAGGTTAGGTTAGGTTAGGTTAGGTTAGGTTAGGTTAGGTTAGGTTAGGTTAGGTTAGGTTAGGTTAGGTTAGATTAGGTTAGGTTAGATTAGGTTAGGTTAGGTTAGGTTAGGTTAGGTTAGGTTAGGTTAGGTTAGATTAGGTTAGGTTAGATTAGGTTAGGTTAGGTTAGGTTAGGTTAGGTTAGGTGGTATTAATATCTACCTATTAGTACCATTGAGGGCGTCTGTTTTCTGGTATAGTTAGTTAGGAGAAATCAGTGACCTTTTTTTTTTTTTTTCAATTTACCAACAAGTGAATTTCTCCTGCATGGTGGAGAGACTGATGGGGATGGAAGGTGGAAGAGTGGAGAGGGTGATGGGGTTGTTGGAGGTGGAAGAGTGGAGAGGGTGATGGGGTTGTTGGGGATGGAAGAGTGGAGAGAGTGATGGAGTTGTTGGAGGTGGAAGGGTGGAGAGAGTGATGGAGTTGTTGGAGGTGGAAGGTGGAAGAGTGGAGAGAGTGATGGGGATGGAATGTGGAAGAGTGGAGAGAGTGATGGGGTTGTTGGAGGTGGAAGGTGGAAGAGTGGAGAGAGTGATGGGGTTGTTGGAGGTGGAAGAGTGGAGAGAGTGATGGAGTTGTTGGAGGTGGAAGAGTGGAAGAGTGGAGAGAGTGAGGAGGCGTGATTAAAGATGAGAATGAAGGAGGAAGATGGAGTGGAGTGGGAAGTGGAGGGTTAAGGTGGAGTGGTTGGAGTGGGTGTGGGTGTGGGTGAAGAAGATGGATGACGGTGGTAGAGTGGAGTAGAGTGGAGTGGGTGGTAGTGGTAGAGTGGAGTGGGTGTGGGTGGGTGGAGAAGATGGATAACGGTGGTAGAGTGGAGTGGGTGTAGGTGGAGGTAGTGTTAAGGGGGTGCGGGAATAGGGGGACAGGCTTGGGGGGGTTAGGGGGGTGCGGGGGGGGGTCGGGTTTTTTTTGGGGGGTACGGGAGTAGGGGGACAGGCTTGGGAGGGGGGGGGGTTAGGGGGTGTGGGAATAGAGGACAGGCTTTCTAGCCCCCCTCCAAGCCTGTCCCCCTATTCTCGCACCCCTTAAACCCCCCCCCCCCCCAAGCCTGTCCCCTTAAGGATGGATGAATGTGAGGGAGTGAGTGAGTGAGTGAGTGAGAGAGTGAGTGAGTGAGTGAGTGAGATGGTATAAGAGGATACTGTCATAACGAGATAAGATTGAAAGATTAATATATTTTATGTCAAGAAGGTTTTAAAGAATAATTTACTCAACGTCAAGAAGGTTTTAAAGATTAATTTACTAAACGTCAAGAAGGTTTTAAAGATTTATTTAGTTTATGTCAAGAAGGTTTTAAAAGATTAATTCCACACAAGTTGGTAAATCAGGATACATATATTTTGACATTTGAATAACTATTACTTACCAAACTAGAAGGCTATCACATTCTTAATTAAGGGACCCTGTGATGTAGTCAGAAAATTGGAGATAAACGAGTCCTTCAAATATTGCTACGAAACACCACCACCTATATGGAAGGAGTTTGTTTCGTGGCATGGTCTGGAGGAATCAACAGGAGCCTCCAATTTTCATACACGATCACAGGGTCCTTAATTAAAGAGAGAATGATACACAAAACTTTATTCCCTCAGCCAACCACACTATATAGGACTGAGTGAATTCCCTCTTGTTTCGAACGACAAAAAATGCTTCGCCGTTTATTCTCTGTTGTTACCTGTTCGGACCACATGTGATTCAGTTATTGTATATGTATTGTTACTGGAGTGTGTACAGTTGGACACATGAATGGGTGGTACAGCCCAAGTGAAAGATGGTCAATTTCTCCCAATATCAAGTTCCTTAATTAGTGCCAAATAGGAGACATCAGGGGCAGAAGTCAGTATTGAGGATGGTAATAAAAAGCAAGTACCTCATAATAGACACTGGTTAGGTTAGGTTAGGTTGGTTAGGTTAGATTAGGTTGGTTAGGTTAGATTAGGTTGGTAAATAGGTGGGGCAGAAGTCAGTATTGAGGATGGTAATAAAAAGCAAGTACCTGATAATAGACACTGGTTACTCAAATGGGGGACAAATATCTTTCACCTGGGCTGTACCACCCATTCATGTGTCCAACTGTACGTGATAATAGACACTGGTTACTCAAATGGGACAAGTATCTTTCACCTGGGCTGTACCACCCATTCATGTGTCCAACTGTACGTGATGCTTCGAGGTGTTGATCCAGTGCTTCACATGTGTTTGTCGCACTATAGAAGGAAACAGTTCAGCAGCTTCGTGGTGGGTGTTGGTTGCTTAATTATTTTCTACCTCACTAGATGGCCACATGCACCTTGTTTCTGTTTTGTGGTTTTAATTTTTGTTGTTGTTGTTGCTGTTTGTGTGGTGGTGCATGGTTTTAATTTTGTTGTTTTTTGTTTTGATATTGTTGTTGTTGTTGTTGTTGTTGTTGTTGTTGTTGTGTGGACATATGCATCATCAGTTATATAATTAGGACTTCCTCTCCCCTCACCAATCCCTCTCCCTCCTTCTCCCTCCCTCCCTCTCCCCTCACCAATCCCTCTCCCTCTCCCTCCTTCTCCCTCTCCCTCCATCCCTCTCTCCCTCTCCCTCTTTATCCCTCCCTCCCTCCCTCTCCCTCTTTATCCCTCCCTCCTTCTCCCTCCCTCCCTCTCCCTCCCTCCCTCTCTCCCTCTTTATCCCTCTCTTCTCTATCTCCCCTCAAGGTCACCACCATCACACAACACCACCACTACTATCACCACCATCCTTGCTCTACCTCCACCACTACCACTGTCATCACCACACACGACCACCTCTACACCACCACCACCATCACACACCACCACCACTATCACCACCACCATCCTTGCTCTACCTCCACCACTACCACCACTGTCATCACCACACACCACCACCACCACCACCACCACCTCTACACCACCACCTCTGCTTCCTCATCCTGTGTGTGTGTGTGTGTGTGTGTGTGTAATGCAGTACTGATGATGATAGGAAACTCAAGCTCTCTTCCTCCTTCCCTTCCCTCATTCCTCTCTGTCTGTCTGTTTGTTTGTCGTTTATTATGTCTGCCTTTCTGTCTGTTTAACTGTCTTTTTTGTCCTTCTGTCTGCCTTTGTTCCCTCATTCCTCTCTCTCTCTCTCTCTCTCTCTCTCTCTCTCTCTCTCTCTCTCTCTGGTATGTCAGATGATTTCAAACTTCAACAACAACAACAACAACACCTGGATACCTACTATGGCTCGTGACTGTACAATAACAACCAACTAACCCACCACATGTGCATTATATTCCTTCTTAATTAAGTGTCCATACAAATAACTCAACCATTTTAGGATCATTTTAATCTCTTGTTTTTTTTATGTAATCAGTCGTCGACCCTTCAAAGTTGTATGTATCCCTTTGCTGCTGTCGCCTGTATAAATCTCTTCAATTACTGTTCCTGAGATGTGCCTTTGTGTAATCTATCGTTTTATCTTTTCATTTAGCAGTTCAAAGGGATGATATCAAAGCCTATTACCGCCCTATCCTCTCTCGTGTCTGTCAGTGAGTAAATACAACTTCATCTAAAGTTCTAAACTGTGCCAAGAGGCTAGTTATCTCAAGCTTGGAGGTGGTGTCTACAGGTAGCAGGTATCAGTAGTCTCCAATTCCCCCAGAGTAGCTTAAACACCCCCTTAATGTTTGTCTGTCCCGCTCCCTCTTGAGGAGATGAAGAACCAGGCAGGCCGAAGGTATAAATGGAGGGAGGCAGCGGCAGCACAGTTAGTTGCCCTCAGACGCTGGACGAGGAGAGTGTGGTGTGCGTAACTCCTGCTCCCCCTGACTTAAACCTGGTTGGTGGTGAATGGACACTTTGCCAAGCTCGGAAAAATTGTGCCCGTACTATTTTAATTTCTCGAAAGGTATATACGGAATAGTTAAGTTAGTTTGTTGTACCTTACAGAATTAACTCAGTGACGATGTATGCTTCTTCTGATATACACTTACTATACCTACATCCAGTGTAAACATTTGTGGTGAATGAATGAAAAATGAAGATGATGAGTTACAATGAGAGTCGACGCACACTTACAACACTCGTAGTAAAACAGTAGTAGTAGTGGGACTGAAGAACAGGAACTCCTTACTGGTGATAATCTTATACTTCACAGGATTTGCAGAAACGACAGGTTAGTTGTTATTAGTTCTTTATTGTGTTCACTGTTATATTGTTTTATTATAACTTTTGGCTGCATGCAAGAATAGCCATGGTTTTTATACGATGACTCCATAGACACACTACAGGGCCATCGTACCTGTACCACACCATCGTTAACACCATGAATATTTCTACTTACAACCCAAAATAATCCCATCAGTATCTTCATTTAATTTAAAAGGGAATTGGTTGCTGATTCCTCTAAAATTATCCCGGGAAATAATTCACCTCAGTGTTACCAATAGAAGTTACTAATATTATGGTGTTGGTAAATCCAGAGTAACTAATTCATCCAAAATATTCGAAGCAACATACCACCAATATTTTTCTTAATCTGTTCCTGTTCCTGCTGTCATATTTTGGAGGAATCGAAGCACTCTATTGTACACTCGTGATACATAATTTCTGACCATAGTGTGAGGAGCAGAAAGCTTCGAATCGCCTGGTATTGCTCATTTCCCCACCCAGTACACCTATAGAGGCTGAGTTCGAATGCAGGGTATGTGTGTGTGTGTGTGTGTGGTGGTGCCTGCCGTTCGTCTCTGGTCAGAAATTACGTATCACGAGTGTACCAAATGTATACTATCTACATTATTCCCTTAAGGAGATAAATAGTACAGTGTTGGTAAATCTGGAGTAACTGATTCGTCCAAACTATTCGAAACAACAGGCCAGCCACCATTATTTTTCTTAATTAATTAATCTGGTCCTGTTTCCCTGACATACTTTGGAGCAATCAAGGAAGTCTAGTATATGAAATGTGTACTGCCCCCTTAAACACTGGTCAACACATTTTGTAAGATATGCCACAGATGATTATAATTATTAAGATGTGCCAAACCTCACACGAACTTGTCAATAAAAAAATAAGGAATGTTGTCAGTGAAGGTTCTTCCTGGAATGACAGTATAATTTTAATATGCACCTAACATAATTATAAAGTTCTCAATTCATCCTTAACACAGTGGGAGCTCTATTGAATTCATGTACATATATACAAGTGATGGCTACGTAAAACACATATTTTACTTCCTTATTTTCATTCATTCATTCTATTTTTTTTTTTTTTTTTTTTTACATCCTGGCTGTTCTTAATATATTTTTCATAAGCTGTATTTAGATGTTATGGTGTGTAAGGGTTGAGGTGTGTAAGGGTTAAAAGGTGTGTAAGGGTTGAGTTGTGTAAGGGTTATGGTGTGTAAGGGTTGAGGTGTGTAAGGGTTGAGGTGTCTAAGGGTTGAGGTGTGTAAGGGTTGATGTGTCTAAGGATTGAGGTGTGTAAGGGTTGAGGTGTGTAAGGATTGAGGTGTGTAAGTATTGAGGTGTGTAAGGGTTAAGAGGTGTGTAAGGGTTGAGGTGTGTAAGGGTTAAGAGGTGTGTAAGGGTTAAGAGGTGTGTAAGGGTTGAGGTGTGTAAAGGTTAAGAGGTGTGTAAGGGTTGAGGTGTGTAAGGGTTGAGATATGTAAGGGTTGAGGTATGTAAGGGTTGAGGCGTGTAAGGGTTATGGTATGTAAGGGTTGAGGTGTGTAAGGGTTAAGAGGTGTAAGGATTGAGGTATGTAAGGGGTGAGGTATGTAAGGGTTGAGGTTTGGTTGGTATTCGTTGTCAGCACTGCAGCCACTCCGAGTTCACATGCACCTCCTCAGGAAAGGTCATGAAAGGGTCAGAAGAGGGACAGGGAAGAGGTCTTTGTTTTTGAGAGAGAGAGAGAGAGAGAGAGAGAGAGGGAATAAGCAGTAAAGTGGGTGTGTTTTTACGAGAGAGAGAGAGAGAGAAGAAGCAGTAAAGTGGGTGTGTTTTTACGAGAGAGATAGAGAAGAGAAGAAAAGAAACAGTAGATAGTGGGTGTGTTTTTACGTGAGAGAGAGAGAGAGATGGCGGGGGAGTGGAAAGAAACGAGTGGTTGAAGCATTGGCCAGACAAAGAAAAACATTATGTATGTATGTATTAATCAACCAAATATTTATAGTGTGATAGCCAGAGAGGAAGTGGAACAAATAACTTGACTGACACAAGGTTATAGACAATAAAGTTCTCCGAAATGAACTGAGGAAGCGGTGATGAAAAATGATAGGCGTTCTGACCGTGGGATTTGTACACCGTATATCTTATGTGTGTGTGGGTGTGTGTGTGTGTGATTATAGAGAAACATAATATATATATACTCCTGTAGTTTGTTTGTTTGTTTGTGTAAATATATTTTAATTGTTAAAGGGGTACCTAGAACAGTGTTGGTAAATCTGCAACGATTGATTTCTCCCAAACTATTTCAACCAACAGCACATCATTATTTTTTTTATTATTAATCTATAGTCCAGTTTCATGGGATATTTACTTTGCAGGAATCAGTAGCCTTCAATTTTGCCAACAATAATATTTCCCCTTTGGCAAAGAGTGCAAAAAAAAAAAAAAAAAAAGCGATACTAAAGATTAAAAATAGAAAGAGAGATAATAAAGACACCGATACGTCAGATTAAATATTGAAAGAAAAAGATGATAAAAACAATTATACCTAAAATTAAACATTGAAAGAAAAAGATAATAATAAAGACAACTATACGTAAAACTAAACATGGAAAGAAAAAGATAAATAAAGACAATTATACGTAAAATTAAATATAGAAAGAAAAAGATAATAAAGACAATTATATATACGAAAAATTAAACATAGAAAGAAAAAGATAATAAAGACAACTATACGTAAAATTAAAAATAGAAAGAAAAAGATAAATAATGACAACTATACGTAAAATTAAACATGGAAAGAAAAAGATAAATAAAGACAACTATATGTAAAACTAAACATAGGAAGAACAAGTAAAGGAACGTATAATTATAAACATCGAATTTTACACCATGAAAAAAAAAAAAAGATTCGTGCTTGAAAATTTATGTAGTCAGTAAATTTAAGAAAAAACGCTGACACATTATTGTACATTCACTTGATAGATGTGTTGTTTTGCCTTTGGTGTGTGTGTGTAAAGTTGACCCTCCCTTCCCCTGGAGAGATACGTTGCTTGCAGCTCTCTGTGTGTGTGTGTGTGTGTGTCTCAAACGAATCTATCTTTATCTTCCCTTTTTCCCCCCAAGCAAAATCCACCATAGCTTACAACAGCCACAGATGACGACACATACACACACATACACATACGTACACAGATGACGACACACAGACACACATACATACACAGATGACAACACACACACATGCATACGTACACAGATGACAACACACATACATACATACATTCACAGATGACAACATACATACATACATACATACACAGATGACAACACACACACATGCATACATACACAGATGACAACACACACACACATACATACATACACAGATGACAACACACACACACACACACACACATACATACATACATACACAGATGACAACACACATACATACATACACAGATTACGACACACACACATACATACCTTGGGGGGGGGGGTTAGGGGGGTGCGGGAATAGGGGACAGGCTTTCTACCCACCCCAAGCCTGTCCCCTTATTCCCGCACCCCCTCCAGCAGTCCCCCCCTCCAAGCCTGTCCCCCTATTCCCGCACCCCCTCCAGCAGTCCCCCCCCAAGCAGCCCCCCCCCCAAGCCTGACCCCCTACTCCCGCACACCCCCCAGTCCCCCCCCAAGCCTTTCCCCCTATTCCCGCACACACCCCAGGCCCCCCATCAAGCCTGTCCCCCTATTCCCCCCCCCCAAGCCTGTCCCCCTACTCCTGCACCCCCTTAATTAAACACTTCCCACACTCAAGGTGACAATATCAGAAAGAGTTGCATAATAATATTGTTTTCTGGTTTCTGCTGGGTTCGTGTTTCAAGCCTCATCGTTCGTTCACTATTGTTTTTGTTCTTCTGTAGTTTTACGTAATCATATTTTCAGTGTGTGTGTGTTTTTTTTCTTAACTTTTTTTCTTCTCCCTCCCCCTGTCTTTTTTTCCTGTTTTCTTTTTTTAATTCGTGTTTATTTTTTTTTTTATTTTTTATTTTTGTTTTCTTCGTATTTAGATATCATATTTTCAGTGTGTGTGTGTGTGTGTTTTTTTTTTTTTTTAATATCTCCTCTCCTTTCTTCCTCTCTTCTTCGTCTTTATTTCATGCTCTTTCGTTCGTTCGTCGTTTGTCTTATATATATTTTTTTTCTATCTCTCGTGTTACATATCATATTTTCAGTATTTTTTTTTCCCTCTGCGTTTTCCCTGTCATGTTTTTATATATATATATTTTTTTTTTATTTGGTGGCCTCGTTGTGGGTGATATGATACACAACTTCTTCTTTTTCTTGTTATTATTATTATTATTATTATTATTATTATTATTATTATTATTATTATTATTATTATTATCATTATCATTATCATCTTTACTATTAATATTGCCATTTCTCTATTATCATTGTTGTAGTTGTTATTATTATTATTATTATTATTATTATTATCATCAATAGCCTTACAATCCCAAGAGAGCTTCCCTTCATCTTAGCCAAATATTTTAAGCTGACAAGCAACAAGATTAATTTATTTCCTCAAGGCTGTGTGTGTGTCCTGTTGTGTGAGGGAAAGAATTGGGAAGGGGGAGGGGGGTGATGTGAGAGAAGGGGGTGGGGGGGGGGCTGGGGGGGTGAGAGTGTGGGGGGGGGTAAAGATGTCGCGTGACCCCCACCTTGACCCATGCCTTGACCTGACCAACAACAGACACGACACACACACACATACATACACAACACTCTCTCTCACACACACACACACACACACACACACACACACACACACACACACACACACACACAGCCTTCCATCCCTACTGACCCTGACTGACCTGACCTGATCTGACCCTTCCTCTCGCTAAAAGGCCTCCGACCATTACCCAAACTATTTCTATTTTAATTGCTTTTTTCAATTAGCCAACGGGAAAGGAACCGGAAAAAAAATATGTAGTGATAGAGTATGTAAATGTAAATGAATTGGTCCATTAATGCATCTTGATTCCTCCAAAGTGTGCCATGAAACAGGACCGGAGAGTAAGGAGGAATCGATTGCTCCAGATTTACCAACACTGATTAGACGATGAGACCAAAAACTAAGACTGGGGATTTAATTATTTATGTATTTTTATTAATTAATTATTATATAGATTTATTATTTTCTTTACATTATTTATTAATTAATTTACTTTGTTCTTTTATTAATTAATTAATGTATTTATTTATTTGTTTTTATAAATTGTTGTATTTTTTTGGTGGTGACTGTACATCTACCGTCGTCATTCTCACTCAGCCATATGTCCAGGACGTGAACACAACAACAGATCCATTCTCTCACCTCTGTCACCTTCTGTCCTTCCCTTATCTATCTATAGTGTGAGTGGGTTGTTGGGTTGGGTTGGGTGGTGGGAGGCTACAACATCCTCCAACCTTGACCACGAAACACGAACAGGGGGACCTTGTTTGGTAGTACAGTGTGGAGGAATCAGTCTCAAATTGTCACCTCCCCTTCAAGAGTTTGTGTGGGTGGTAGGGTTGTTGGTTTGTTGGGTTGGGGGGCTACAATATCCTCCAACCTTGACCACGAAACACGAACAGGGGGGACCTTGTTTGGTAGTACAGTGTGGAGGAAACAGTCGCAAATTGTCACCTCCCCCTTCAAGAGTTTGTGTGGGTGG
>JAWQEG010004050.1:0-186974 GCA_033782935.1 Petrolisthes cinctipes | reverse complement strand
AATATATGTCAAACGAAATTATCATCGGTGGGGTTTCAACTGAGGACTGGCTTCAGGGCGTCAGGTGCAGCCCGATAGGCCTACGAAGGAGCATCACCGCCTGGCCCATTACTATTCTTGCATTATAACACCATGGTCTGATCACCACTACAAAACACACACCAAGGCCGATAAGAGGGCGAGGGGGGTATTGGTGATATTGATAATATAATAAATTCAGCAAATTTAGGTTAATATTAAGCACGACATACACACTATTAGGCATTAAGGAAATACATTAAAAATCGAATTGAAAATGAAAAAAATTAATATACAAACTACATTTAAAGATTTACTAATTAACAGTCCAGTTTTGGCAAGGCACACGTGACGTCTATCATAGTTGGTAGTTTCATTCCCCCGGCGGTACACAATCGTATAACCTGTGTTCAATATAAATGGTGTTGAGTTGTGTCAGGCAGCGAGAACTGTTCAGAATCTGATGTTCGTATCCTGAGTGACGAGCCTGAGTGTTAAGAATGATAGAAATGTAATATTGTGAGGGAGAATGTCTGTGAATGTTTATTGTCTGTACAGTCACAACCAAAAGTTCTGTCACCTCAACTGTCTGGTGATGAACTAACATACATACTGTTGTGAAGAGACAATATATATATTCGATACCATGAATGTCTTAAGGGTCATAGACAAGGAGAAAAGGCAGCCAGTTTTCTTTCATACCACTATAGATTTCAGAGTTTGTAAAAGATGAGATGTGAGGGTACTTGTGTTGGTGACTGTAGCTGACAACACGCATCCACCATGCTGCGCCACAGTTAATATCTTCACTCACTACACCATAATATTCTTCTTCACCGCGGGGCCTGATAGCTTTTCGGTCAATTGATATTTCGACCGAATCAAGCGCTTTTTCATGGCCTATGATCGCTGAGAGCCGCGCGCAAAGTTTGATTGAATTGGTAGGAAATCTCGCCGATTTGATTAATTAATTAATGATTCCGATATGAACTGTTGCTGTGGTCACCCTGGTACAACACACACTATATCCTCTATTTTTCTTAGTTGGTGGTGCTCGAACTCATAAGCCTTTCCTGCCTTACAGCTCAATAACCCTTGCAGTGGCTAGAAAAGAAAAAAATATATATAAGATGAGCTTTTGACTCGGGGAAAAAAAAAAACTATTAATGAAAGATGAGCACCTGAGCCGAGATAATAATAGAAGGTGTCTTGGTGTCTTCATAAGTACTTGTTTCGTCTACTGTATGTTTCTGGTGGATTGTCAAAGCTTAGAAAAGAACCTCCTTAGAGTTACTGAGGGATTTTAATGATGAATAATGGAAGCAAGCTTGTTTATCAGTCATGATGGTCAGTTTTCAGGATAAGAATGGCTACAATTAGTAAACACATACAAAGTCATACACACTGTATCATCACCACCACCACCACCAACACCACCACCATCACCACCACCACCCTCATCATCGTCATCATCATCATCATCACCACCACCATCACCACCACCACCAATATCACCACCACCACCACCATCACCACCACCACCCTCATCATCATCATCGTCATCATCATCATCATCACCACCACCATCACCATCACCACCACCATCATCATCATCATCACCATGTTTTTTGCTTTTAGTTGTGGATTACTAAAGTGTAAGGATGATAGGAATGAATTAATGGAAGTCATTTTTATTTCATATTTCTTTTATGTTCCTGCACTGGACGTATATAGGGTTCATGAGAAGGAGAATACTGTGTGTTACTATAACTTAACATTTCAGGATAGGGAAGGTGTACCATCAATTTAAACTCGTTAATTGATAAGCCATTCATTGCTAGTTGAAAGATATAAAATGTGTATGCCGAAATATCAAAAACAATAGAGGAACAAACACAGTGACAAAACATACACACTGCATGGTAAAACAAACATTGATTCACGTCGTGCATGCATATAAACACAATACTAGTGTGCAAACTCTCACAGTTATACACACACACACACACACACACACACACACACACACACACACACACACACACACACACAAATATAAAATACATATGTACTGTACAGGCCAAGGCACAATTTCCCTTTCAGATAATTATTCAAAGAGACAGAAAGACAGACTCCTAATAAACCAATTAATTTCTTAAGATGAAGACAAATTTTAAGGAAGTAAATGTATGTATGGGAAGGAAGTGTAAGAGGGAGTGATAATAGTTGAGCGATAGCAAGGCCAAAAGGAATAATAATCAGGTTAAGGAGGGATTGGTAAAGTGATGGGAGTGAATGATGATGATGATGATGATGTTGATGATGATGTGTAAAGAACTCGAAGTGCAAAAGTTAACAGTTCTGATCACTTGCTTATCATCAAGACACACACACACACACACACACACACACACACACAAAATCGGACATACATACATACATAGACAAAGTTGCACAAACCGATAGATGTACACAAACCTCGAGCACACACACACAACAACAACAACAACAACAACAACAACAACACCAATTCGGACACACATACACAAACTCCCACATACCGACAGACGTACTCAAAATTCACACACACACACACACACACACACACACACACACACACACACACACACACACACACACACACACACATTTTCCAACCCAACTTTTCACATCGGCGGCCCGGCTTGAAACGGCATAAAAGTTTGAAATTTTGTTGGCCAACTTGGGAATCTATTGTGTTTTTATGTGGGAAAAATGGTAAAAATATGGTTGGAATTCTGGAGTGTGTGTGTGAGTGTGTGTGTTGACCGGAGAGAGAGAGAGAGAGAGAGAGAGAGAGAGAGAGAGAGAGAGAGAGAGAGAGTGAGAGAGAGAGAGAGAGAGAGAGAGAGAGAGAGAGAGAGAGAGAGAGAGAGAGAGAGAGAGAGAGAAGGAGAGAAGGGAGAGGAAAGGGCCTGGTGGGAGAGGGTGAGGGAAACTGAGGAGGGAAAGGAAAGAGGAAATGGAGAACTGTAAGCAAAGAAGTAGGAGGAGAAAGAGATGGGATGGAGGGAATGGAAGTGATGAGGTGTAGAGAATGGAATAGAGGGGATGGAAGGTGTAGAAGAGAATGAGATGGAGAGAGTGGATAAGAAGTGATGTAGTGGATGAGAGAGGGGACGGAAGGAGTGAAAGGGAGTGGAAAGAATTAGTGGATAGGAGAAGGAAAAAAGGGAGTGAAAGAGAGTGGGGATGGAGGGAGTGAGTGAGAATGTGATGGATGGATTGAGAATGGAATGGAGGGAGTGAGAATGGGATGGAGGGAGTAAGTGAGAATGTGATGGAGGGAGTGAAAGAGATGGGATGGAGGAAGTAAGTGATAATGTGATGGAGGGAAGTGAAAGAGAATGTGATGGAGGGAGTGAAAGAGATGGAATAAAGAGAGTGAACGAGAGTGGGATGGAGGTAGTGAAAGAGAGGGAGGGGATAGAGAGGGTGAGAATGGGATGGAGGGTAGTGAAAGAGATGGAATAAAGAGAGTGAAAGAGAGTGGGATGGAGGGAGTGAAAGAGATGGAATAAGAGAGTGAACGAGAGGGGATAGAGAGGGTGAGAATGGGGTGGAGGGAGTAAGTGAGAGAGAGTGGGGTGGAGGGAGTGAAAGAGAGTAGGGTGGAGGGGAGTGAAAGAGACAGTGTGGTGTGTACAACTAAACCAATACAACACATTCACATCTTGCCCCTTGTCCTTCCCTCCCATATAGCCCAGTCACACTTTCCATTTCGTTTCCCTTTCTTCCACCTGTTTCCTTTCTCCTTCCTTATTGTCTCTCCCCTTTCTTTCCTTCATATTCCCCTGCTCTCTCTTCCCTTTCTTTCCATTCCTTCATGTTCCTTGCTCTATCCTCCCCTTTCTTTCCTTTCCTTCATATTCCCTGCTCTCTCTTCCCTTTCTTTCCATTCCTTCATGTTCCTTGCTCTATCCTCCCTTTCTTTCCTTCATATTCCCTGCTCTCTCTTCCCTTTCTTTCCATTCCTCCAAATTCCCTCCTCTCTCTTTCTCTCCCTTTAGTTCCTTCTTCTGCCACTTGCTCCCTTTCCCCTTATCTTCTGTTTCCCTCCTTTCCATCAAATTCTCTCCTCTTTCGTCCCTTCCTTTCCTTCAAATACCCTGCTCTCTCTTTCTCTCCATCCTTTTCCATCCTCTCTCTCATCCCTCCCTCCCCTCCTTTCCTTCAAATACCCAGCTCTCTCTCTCTCTCTTCATTTCGTCCCCTCCCTTTCTCTGTCCCTTTCCTCCTTAATCCTCCCTCCTCCTCCTCCTCATCTCCTAGTCCCTCGGATCAGCGATTACATTTCGATTTAATTTGAATTTGGCTCCATTTTTAGGTAAGTTTATTCTGCGACCCGCCAGCACTGATGCCAACTCTCACAGCATACAGGGAATTATCTTTTTACTAGGACATGATGCACTACTTATATAATACATTAACTAACGACACATAACTAAAGATCAAAGTTGGCCTATCAAAGTATACATCACCACACATTACGGTTAAATTAATTGAACGAAAACATCCAGTGAAATAAATAATAGCTGCTTGTTTCCTTGCACCATGAGATAGTTGGCAATGATGTGTGTCCCGCCAGGCGTTCGTTCCTTGCACTGTCAAAGGGGGAGGGGGGACAGAGTGGAGGGATGAGGGGTGGGGGGAGTGGGGAGGGATGAGGGGTGGGGGGAGTGGGGGGCCTTGATCTCTGTTAGTTTTCTTATGTTTTTTTTGCTTGGTTTGAAGAATATAGTAAAGTTCCATTTCCTGTACTCGATTTTACTTTGAGTAGCTTCAGACAATCTTCTGTTTCTATTTTTCCGTTTACTTCTCTCTTCGCTGATAATATGTCTCTCATCGATAGTTTAACGCTGGATACGATGTTCTTTTCCAGGTGAAGAAGATTTGGTTGGACGGTGACTGCTGAGATGTAAACTATGTATATATATATTTTTTTTTATTTTCTCTTTAAGTCTCAGGGATTATAAACACTAACAGATAACTTCATGTCAGAGAAATGTTTAGTATAAATTGATGGTTGTTTTCAGCTTTACAAACTTCATACAATAAATCTAAGAAGTACTTCCCGCAACAGAACTTTAAATGGTAGGAACCTTAAGGAGAGACTGTGAAGAAATATTATAGTCAACATGTGCACTCCCACACTCGCGCCAACACACACATACATACAAAACTTGCTAGTATTATTATTTCTGTAGTATTTGCACAATGCCTTCATTATTTTCTCTCTACAGTTAGGTGTCAGGTCTCTGGTGGTGATGTGTGTCTGTGTGTGTGTGTATGTGTGTGTGTGTGTGTGTGTGTTAAAATGAGTTCAAGCATTACGTAATAGCGATAACATAAGTAGAGAATAGCCATCTCCAATCAGCCACTCCTGTCATCACTACACGTCCTCCATTATACACCACCACCACCATCACCACCACAACTATGCAACAACACCAATGAACCATCACTAACAAAACACCATTACCACCACCACCACCACAACCAACGACAACACCAATGAACCATCACTAACAAAACACCATTACCACCACCACAACCATCACTAACAACAAAAGAAAACGCACCATCACCAGCACTAGTCTACTACCACCAACATTACCACCACCACCAACACCATCACTAACAACAACACCAACACCATCACCAGCACTAGACTACTACCACCAACATTACCACCAACACCACCACCACCAACACCACCACCTC
Organism: Petrolisthes cinctipes; assembly: GCA_033782935.1. Lineage (NCBI taxonomy): Eukaryota > Metazoa > Arthropoda > Malacostraca > Decapoda > Porcellanidae > Petrolisthes > Petrolisthes cinctipes. Next base: position 181,193 of record JAWQEG010004050.1, on the reverse strand, counting down.
CAACACTGATGAGTCTAAAAAGAGCTCGAAAGGATGGGAGGCCAGTGAAACAGAACAAAGACATCGAAGAGAATGAAGACACGGGCAGGCAAAGTTGGGTACAGGTAGCAATGACAGATTAAGAAAAGGTTAGATGGTACAGAGTGAGTAGACATGGAAAGGAAATCGGGTAAAGAGAAAACAGACAGACGGGCAGGCAGGATGGAAGGACGAATGGATAAATTACAGGAAGAGGCAACAATGAAATGAAAGAGGAAGAGTAAGAAGATGAGGGTTGAGGATGAGGAAGATGGAGAAGAAGAAGACGAAGAGAGAGAGAGAGGTACGCATTTCTACCTGCTCGGACAGTATGCAAATTGCCGATTGAATGCTTCTCTTCTCCCAAATAATTTCCCGTCATTATCTGGACGCTTAACAATTTCATCTGCGGCCCGTGAGTAACTTATGACCGACAAATGGCCACCTGCATGCGACTGTAGCGAGCATTTGTGTGTGATTACGCCGGCCGGGGCATGCAAGCCAACCAAGGACTCCAGCCAACCAACATATAGACAAAGAAAGGTTAGGTTGGGGGAGGATGGATATGTGTGTGTGTGTGTGTGTGTGTGTGTGGTTGGGGGAGGATGGATATGTGTGTGTGTGTGTGTGTGTGTGTGTGGTTGGGGGAGGATGGATATGTGTGTGTGTGTGTGTGTGTGTGTGTGTGTGTGTGTGGTTGGGGGAGGATGGATATGTGTGTGTGTGTGTGTGTGTGTGTGTGTGTGTGTGTGTGGTTGGGGGAGGATGGATATGTGTGTGTGTGTGTGTGTGGTGTGTGTGGTGTGTGTGTGTGTGTGTGTGTGTGTGTGTGTGTGTGTGTGTGTGTGTGTGTGTGTGTGTGTGTGTGTGTGTGTGTGTTGTTACAGAATCCGGTTGTTGTTAATGTTGTTGTTGTTGCTGCTATTCTCCTTCTTTTTGCTCGCATTCCTCAATCATCATCACCACACAAGGTCCTCCTCATTCGGGGTCCCAGTCATTCGTAATAATTCTCGTCTCCTCATTCCCGATTCTAAGCACACGATATTCTCTTCCACAGATCTCTCTTTATTCATGACTCTGATCATTCGCAACCCTCAATCACGATCCTCCTCCTCATTTGTGATCCCCAGTCATTCGTCATCCTCATTCATGGTTCTCTTCATGTGTGATCGTAATTATTCGTTATTTTCTTCCTCGAATCTCCATATCCTTCAACCTACTTGTTCCTAACCCTCTGTCATCATTGTGGTCCTCCTCTTTAATAATCCTTCTAATATTTATCACAGAAACTCTAACTTTTGAAAGACGGTGTTGTTTATTTCCCAAGGACATTAATCGTATGGTGTTATTTTTCTCTGTGTATCGAACAACAACATAATTTTCAACTCTTGTGTCTCTCCTCCTGATCTTGACTCTTGAGTACCCAAGTATCTCCTCAGTATATTATAAGCAGCTGTTAATAATACCTAGAATATAACAGGATTACATCAAGGAGTATAATACCGCCAAAGACATCCAAAAATATAAAGGAGAAACATGTATGAGAGCCTCAAACACTTGGAAAACACCCACTATAGTTGAGATGAGTGTTGCCGACCAACCCTTAATGGTTTATTGAGTTAATAATAAGGAGAGGCATTCAAAGGTGGGAAGAAGTATTTCAGACCAAGTGTGTATGTCTTGTAGTATATAGGCTTGTAAACCTGTGTGTGTGTGTGTGTGTGTGTGTGTGTGTGTGTGTGTGAGGGGTGGGGGTTGGTTATACAATGGCTGTGCTTGTGTGTTGGGTTGGAAAAGAGGTCATTGTGAAGTGTAGTGTGTATGTATGTATGTATGTATGTATGTGTAGTTCTTCCTCACTAACTAGTATAATTACTTCATATATTCTCATCTATCTGTCTATAAACCATAATATATATATATATATATATATATATATATATATATGAATGTATGTTAATATGTAAGAAAATATATACAAAACTACCTACACCCCTAAACCACCATCACATCACCCCCAAACCACCATCACATCACCCCCAAACCACCATCACATCACCCCCACCAGCATCACATCACCCCCACCAGCATCACCATCATCATCACCACCATCTCCCCCCACCACCACTACCACCACCAGCATCACCATCACCACCATCTCCCCCCACCACCACTATAACCACATCAAATACCACAAAACTAAACCCAGGGCCTTGCACCCGAGCCCTCCTTACTCCTCCACGGTTTTGTTACGTCACTAAACAAGGGTAGCTTAAGGTGGCTTTCTCCCGTCTCCTTTATTTGGTTATCCTTTTGTTGGTGAAGTTATTTGGCGTGATGGAAGCCAGGGTGGGATGGAGAGCTGGCCATTGTTTCCCTTCCCACGGCCACACCCACACCCTCAAACACCTCTCATTTATGTAAGCTGTAGAGAGGGATGTGTAATCTCCCCTAGTGTGTGTGTGTGTGTGTGTGTGTGTGTGTGTGTTTAGGGATACAAGCGTGTGTGTGTGTGTGTGTGTGCTTGCTTAAGGATGTGTATGTGGCAGTTTTGTGTGTTTAGGGTACATGTGTGTGTGTGTGTGTGTGTGTGTGTGTGTGTGTGTGTGTGTGAGTGAGTGTGTGTGTGTGTGTGTTTAGGGATACAAGCGTGTGTGTGTGTGTGTGCTTGCTTAAGGATGTGTATGTGGCAGATTTATGTGTTTAGGGTACTTGTGTGTGTGTGTGTGTGTGTGTGTGTGTGTGTGTGTGTGTAGGGATAACAAAGGTGTGGGTGAGTGATGTGTGTCTATATAAGTAAGTGGGTGAGGGGAAGGTGTAATGTAAAGACTATGTCACTAGAGAAGAGATTGCATTGCGTGTGAAGAAGTGAGTGTTGAGTTGAAGAGAGATTGCTGAGTGTATAATTCTGTGTATGTTGAGACAAAATGTAAGTGTATACAATATATATTCCCTACGTTATTCCCCCCTCCCTCTGCATGCACCTCCTTTCCACTCACTTACTCTCTTTCATTTCAACACCTCTCCTATATCACCCTCTCTCAACATCTCTCCTCTACTCCTCTTCTCTCATCACCTCTCCTCTACTCTCACCCTCTCTCTCATCACCACTCCTCTATTACCCTCTCTCAGCATCTTTCCTCCAAGCTCCCTCTCTCAAATCTTTCCAGTCTCTCTAGCACTCTCTCTAATCCATTCACTTCTTCAATAATTCTCCTCTCCCCATCCTTCCTCTCTCTCTCGTTAGGCGCTTCTTCCCTTCACTCCTTTCCATCATTTTCTCCATTCCCTCACTCTTCCTCCATTCTTCTCTTCTCTAATCCACTCCTATATAATTTCCTTTCACTTTACCACTTCTGAATTCTCCTTTCCATCTGTTTCACTAATTCCCTTCCCCAAAAAATTTTACTCTTTACTGCGTTCTCCATTTCTATTCTGCAATTACATTTTGCCCCTTTCTCTCCTCCCACTATCCTTCGCTCTCTCCTTTCAGTCCCTCAATTTCGACTCGGTTCATTTATTCATTTTCACTCACTGTCCATTCCTTCTCCTTCACTCTACTTCATCCATTCCTCTCCTCAAATTTTCTTTCACTCCACTCCACTCCTCCTCTATTTCTTTCTGTATTCCTCATTATCCATATTTCCATTTTCCAATCCATACACCACACATCACACATCGAGACCCTAACATAATACTCAACTATATATCACACTTCACCATTCACACAAGACCAAATAATGGCTAGCGACGATCCAACTCTCTAACCTGCTGATTCCCTGACAGACATATACTCACCCCACCAAAATCTTCTTGAACAACATCACACATTACACAGAGTTACATATGCTCCACTTCTCACTAACCAGAACACACACACACATACACACACACACACACACACGCACGAGAGACCAAAATAGGGCAAGCGATGTACTACGGTGCACAAAAGTTGGTGCCCTCAACCTGCCACAATGTAAATGAAACACTTATGGTTAGAACGACTGAAACAACAACAATGGTGAGCTGTGTTTTGTCGTCCGAACCACAGAGATTTCAGTCACAATGTATGGGTGGCTGAGGGAACGAACTTTTGTACACCATAGTAGCCTACATACCAACTAACTAACCTGACTCGCTGACAGGCAAATTTTTTCGTATCGTAAAGGCCCTCACACACGTAACCATATATGCAGGGTTACATATGCCCGTCCACATACACGGGGTCACATTATATACGGCACCAATCCCAGGTAAAATACGCCCCGGAACGGTTGTAAACAATGGCACAAATAATGATTGTAGCGGTGCCTGGACGGGCCGTGGTCAAAGGGTAGGGGTGAGGTCAGGGGTTAGTTAGAGTGAGGTCAGGGGTTGGAGTGATGTCATGGGTGGGGGTGAGGTCAGGGTTGGATGATGTCAAGGAGTGAGGTCAGTAATGGAGTGCTGTAGGATAAGGTTGAAGTGAGGTCAGTGCACAGAACGAGGTCAGGTGGTTGAAGCGAAGTCAGGAGTTGGTGTAAAGTCAATCGGAGTTGCAGTGACATCAGAGTTCAAGTGTAAAGTCATGGATCGAAGTGAAGTCAAGTGTTGAAGTGAAGTCTGGGGTGAGAGATCGGAGGCAGCTGGTATGAATCGTGTTCGGATCCGGTCGTTTTTAATCATCCCTCTTCCTGCTGGTGTGAATTTATCGTCGAGTCTGTCATCCCATACAGGCCATACAGGTGGTGGTGGTGGCAATATATGGTAATTTGTATATCCATGTCACTCTCTACATTCCTTTCACTCTCTCTCTCTCTCTCTCTCTCTCTCTACATTCCTTTCACTCTCTCTCTCTCTCTCTCTCTACATTCCTTTCACTCTCTCTCTCTCTCTCTCTCTCTCTCTCTCTCTCTCTCTCTCTCTCTCTCTCTACATTCCTTTCACTCTCTCTCTCTCTCTCTCTCTCTCTCTCTCTCTCTCTCTCTCTCTCTATCTCTCTCTCTCTCTCTCTCTCTCTCTTCATTAGTCTTCCTTTCATTCTCCAGACTTTCATTGTTTTCTTTCTGCTGTCTGTCACATACACACACATACACACACACACACACACACACACACACACAGTATACCCCCCACCTCTCTCTCTCTCTCTCTCTCTCTCTCTCTCTCTCTCTCTCTCTCTCTCTCTCTCTCTCTCTAGCTAACTGACTGGCTGGTTGTCTGTCTGTTTAATTGGCTAAAGGGTTATCTGTCCATCTGGCTGACTGGCCGTGTGTGTGTGTGTGTGTGTGTGTGTGTGTGTGTGTGTGTGTGTGTGTGTGTGTGTCGTCGGTTCCCAGACCTCTTTTTCTCTCTATTTTCCTTCCCCACTTTACATCCACCCTATTCTTTCTCACTTTTTTTAATATTATTTTCTCAACCCCCCCCCCCTACCCCTTTCCTTCTCTTCTCCTCTCCTCTCATTCTTTCTCATCACTCTCCTTTTCTATCAATTCCTCTTGTAAACTCTTCTTCATTATCCTCTCTTTGCTCCTTCGTATCATTATCAACCTGTCTTTGCTCCTCTCTCTTTCACACACACACACACACACACACACACACACACACACACACACACACACACACACAACACAGTCTACATCACACACTTCATTTCTCCATTCCTTTCCTTTCGTGTCCTATTCTAAAACGTTACCAAAACAAGAAAAATAACTTAAACCTTTCTTTATATATACGTCTTCCAACCTTATATATATTCCCACACCAAGAAGACGAGGCATAACGTGATGACCTCCCGAGAGTATAATAATTAATCAGCATCATTTATACACTGATCTTTAGAATGTATGTATGTATGTTGTTATTCATTTCCTTGCATGGTTGTCTCGCTCAGATTACACCGATACTCGTCCTTGTTAATCCCCAACTCGACCCCATAAAGCACCACCACCCAGCCCCACATCAGCCCCATCCACACTGCCCCGACCCACTCACTTCAGCCCCATCCACACTGTCCCAACCCACTCACTTCAGCCCCATCTACACTGCCTCAACCTCCCACTCACTTCAGCCCCATCCACACTGCCCCGACCCACTCACTTCAGCCCCATCTACACTGCCTCAACCTCCCACTTCAGCCCCATCCACACCCGCCCTACATCAGCCCCATCCACACTGCTCCGACCCACTCACTTCAGCCCCATCCACACTGCCCCGACCCACTCACTTCAGCCCCATCCACACTGCTCCGACCCACTCACTTCAGCCCCATCCACACCCGCCCTACATCATCCCCATCCACACTGCTCCAACCCTCTCACTTCAGCCCCATCCACACCCGCCCTACATCAGCCCCATCCACACTGCCCCACCCCCTCATTTGCCCCATCCACTCGGCCCCATCCCGTCCTACATCAGCGCCCCCTTCCCCTCCCTGGCCCTGCCCCTCCTCCTGTTAGCGCGACACACCATTAAAACTTTTCGTAGATTATATTTATTTTTGGTATTAGGCGCGAGGCTGGGGTTTGGAGAAGTTGCTGCTCCTCTATAATTACTGGGCCCCGGGGGGAACTTGTGCCCCATAAAGAGTATCAATTAGGAGGAGGAGGAAGTGGAAGTGGAGGAGGAGGAGAAGTGGGGAGGGAGCACTCGATTAAGGGCAGCGGGGAAGTGGTTGGCTTCATCAACGTAAATAAACAGATGAAATAATAAATGTAGGGTTAATCTAACAAATAATTTACATACATAAACATTAAGTATCTATACATGCATTACGAGCAGGGAAGTGAGTAATATGATAAAAATGGCTAATTTAAGAAAATATACAAGCATAATCATTGGTATTTCACATATGCATACTATATACAAAAACAGTAATAGACAGGGATGTACAACAACTGTGTGTATATGGCAGTTATGGATTCAGAGGTGGAGTGAGATAGGATTGATAGATGAGCTTATGTATATGGCAGTTGTTGTGGGTATATAGAGTATACAGTTAGGGGCTATACAGAGAATATAAGACGAGAGTATAACCTATAATATGGAAGAAGGATGGTGGTGGTTCATATAATAGTGAAAGCTGCTGTTTTTTGCGACAAGGTTGTACCATGTCTCCCTCGCTGTTTATGGGGCCTGTCATGCTGTAGGCGAATAGGAAGCTACTTACTCTTACTCGACCACTCTATGCTGAGGAATAGACACCCTCAGTAAAAATGGTCTGGAGGAATCGGTATCCCTCTAATTCACAACATCACACGCCTCTCAATCAATATATTAGAGAGGGTCGTGAGGAGCATTTTGATTACTGTCGTTAAAGTTTGGGCAGGTGCATGAGACGAGAAATTTGAGAATGGATGTGATGAGGAATATAGTGATGAAATGCAGCTGCGAATGATTGCTTGGCTGGAGAGAACAGAGCATAGAGAAATGTTAGACCAAATAGCGAAGTGTATGAGAAACTGCTTGCTTAGAGATCTTCAATTATTTGTATACAGACATCGTAGGAAGCTGAAATTTGGCTGAGTGGTGGGTGGATGTAAGTAGCTGTGTGTTGTGGTGGTGGTGGTAGAGGCTAAAACGAAGGGAGAGAAGTGAATCTAATGTATATGGTAACAGAGATGCAAATAACGTGATATATCTGAAGACGTTAATGTTGTGTGGTCAGTGTATCTACAGCATTATCTTCCCTTCCCTTCCCATCACTTTCTACGTCCATCTACATTCCTTTATTCTCTTGTCGTAATTTCTTTTCCACTGACTCACAACGTCCATCCTCGTTCTCTCTTATTTCCCTCCCATTTCTTATTACTCGTTCCTTCTCCTCAGTTCTCCCCTAATTCGTCACTCTCTCTTGCCCCCACTTCCATCTTACCATGCCCCCTCAATTTATCTCTCCATCACCAGTCCTTCCTTTTTTCTTTTCATAATCATTCCTCTCCCTTACTTCTCCTCTGAACCACATGCTTCTTTCTCCCTAGTCATTCTCTTTTGATTCCTCATGTCTCCCTTCCTTCCTTTCCTATATGCACTCATCTTTCACCATCTACTATAGTTGTTATATCTCCATCACTCCCTCTTCTTCCTCTTATCTCCATTTCTTCCCCATATCTGCCTCTTTTACTTCCTCTATCATCAATTTTTCCCCCTTATCCACTTCCCACTTCTCTCATCACTCCCTTCTCTTCCTCTTATATTTTTTCTCTCTCATTTACTCCCCACTTCTAACCATCACTCCCTTTTCTTCTTCCTCTTATATATTTTCTCCCTCATTCACTCCACACTTCTCTCCATCACTCCCTCCCCTTCCTCTTATCTCCACTTCTTCCCTCCCTCCAGAAATCCTCCCCCGACCGTCTCAGGAGAGGAGTTATGAAGTCAGGCAGGCATAGGAATTGTGGCATTACTTCTCTTCCTTCTCCTCCCTTCCTCTCTCATACCCTCTCCCTTTTCTCCTCCATTTCTCTCTCTCGGTTCCTTCTCCTTTTTCTCTTCCTTCTTCTCTCATACCCTCTCCCTTTTCTCCTCCATTCCTCTCTTGTTTCCTTCTCCTTTCTGCTTACTCTCTGTTCCCTTCCTATTTTTGCTTTTTTCGTCTCTCTTCTCCTTCCTCTTTTCCTTCACTCTTCTCGTTTCCTTCTCCTTCCTGCCTACTCTCTGCTCCCTTTCTCTTTCTGCTTCTATCATCTCTCATCCCTTTCCTTTTTACTCTCTGCTAGCTCCTTTCATCTCGCCTCCCAATACTTCCTTCTCACCTTTCACCCATTCCTACGTTATTGCTCTCCTCCCATTCCCTTTCCTTCATCTTCCTAATTCCCTCTTCCCCTCCCTTTCCACACTATACGGTCCCTTCCTCTCTCCTTTCGTCTCCTTTCCTTCGCCTATATACTCCCTATTACCTTCTATTTACTCCCTTTTTACGTTCTTTTCTTTCATCCTTCCTCTTTGCTTCTACTTTTTATCTGTCCCCTCTTTTCCTTATGCTTCTTTCTTCACCTTTATCCCTGACTTCTGTTTTCTCTCATTCTTTTCCTTTTTCCCTTTCTATCACGTCCTTCCTCACAAAACCCATTCTTCTACTTCTTCTCTTCATTCTGTCTCCCCCCCACCCCCCTTCATTTTCACCTGTGTGTGTGTGTGTGTGTGTGTTATCATTCAACCTCATTGTGGTTCCTTAGTATACTGAAGCCTCAATGTTGTGTTGTTGATGTGTGTGTGTGTGTGTGTGTGTGTGTGTGTGGTGTGTGTGTGTGTGTGTTACAGGGAAGTCTTCCACACTAATTATTTACGTTTGAAAGTGTGGGGTGTTGTGTGGCTTCCTGGACAGACAGACAGACATCCACAGTGGACTCATTCAGCCTCTTTTAACAGCTCAAAAGGTATGTATGCAAATAAAGAGTTTTGATGAGATTATTGCCATGCATATAATAACAGTGAATAAGTTACAACCCAATCATAGCAGTAAAAATTATGCTAAACTGCAATAAGCTCATCAGTCCAATTTTGGCAGCTACTGATATAAACCCAACCCTTGGAGCCCAAATGTGTATGTAGCACTTCATGTACTCTAAACAATACAGCATTTTGTATGTATGTAACTTTAATGTATGTTTGTAACTTTAATATTCTCAGTCTCAGTTGCCGCACATGTCCCGTCTATCATGAGTTCAGTCCTTTGTGGCTTCATATTTACTTAAACTCTATTCAATATGCATGTATGGTGTTCGGTTGTCTCTGTCAGTGGAAAGCATTCAGATGTTCTAACACTGAATGACAAACCTATGAATGTTAATCCCCCCATCATTTAACCTCGTCATATCAACACCCTACAGCAACTACTGAAGATTTGGATATATGCTGACACAATTTCTCGAATATGTCCCATAACCAATTAACCAGCAAGAAGTATTCCAAAATATACAAGGCAATAGTTCTTTACCACACTTTAGAAATCTTACCAAAAATTATTTAACGCAATAACACGGTTCAACTATTAATTCTTATCCACTACATTTTCTGGAGTTAATAAACCTTTGGGTATTGGTAATTCTTCTTCTCTCCCCTTTAAGTAGAAAAATATAAATAATCTGCAGATCATCTGAGGGAAATGCAAAAAATCATCAGTGAGTGTGTTTTTCTTGACATAACTTAGAATCTTCGTTGTACTAAATGTGAGTGAAAGTGTGTGAGATAAATACATAGTGAGTGTGTACTATAGTCAAGAGTACAGTACATTATTATTGATACAGTGAACTATCAAAAATACACACAGATTCTATATAGTGTAGTACAAAGAATAATATCATGTGAATTGTTGCGTTATGTCGAAAATATTAATATCTTTGTTTTGCGTTATGTCAAAAATATTAACATCTTTAATTTGCGTTATGTGGAAAATATTAATATCTTCGTTTTGCGTTATGTCAAAAATATTAACATCATGTGAATTGTTGTGTTATGTCGAAATTATTAATATCTTCGTTTTGCGTTATGTCGAAAATATTAATATCTTGGTTTTGCGTTATCGTGGGCCATTACCAGCCTTTATGACAGCCCTGCAGATGGTTTGCGAGACACGAGGGGGGTAATTTCTAAATCCGCGTTGGGTATTACTGATTGGTCCGTATTTTTATAAGTAGGCCACGATTTTCCCCCCCTAATGATGGACTGGAGGGGGTTTACATATAAGTGATGTGGGGCTAATAGGGCGTTAATTACCGTCCAATACTCGGCCTTCCACGGGAGTAATTTGTCAAAAGTATGTTGGGGTCGTGACTCGTCTTATTCCTGTATCATATTTCGGTGGTTCTTGGCTATTGTTACTGATATTATTATTATTATTATTATTATTATTTTTATTTTTTTTATTATTACCTGTATTATTATTATTATTATTATTATTATTATTATTATTATTATTATTATTATTATTTTTAATTTTATTTTTATTATTATTATTATTATTATTATTATTTTTAATTTTATTTTTATTATTATTATTATTATTATTATTATTATTATTATTATTATTATTATTATTATTATATTATACATATTTTCATCATCATTGTTATAATGTTGTTGTTTTTTTTATTTTATCATTATCACCAACAAAAGTATTACTTATTATAATCATTAGTAATAGTCGTTGTATAATTCTCATCACCATCACCATGACTTTCCAACGAGACAAACGAACCAAACAGCAAGCAAAGCCACGACTATAACATTCTATCAGACAAGCCTTTACTTCACACGAGATGTTTTCACCTCATTCCTGAACACGACTGACTCCTGTCTTTGTTTACACAGGTGTGACCACTTCTACCATACTTATAACTCTACACAAAGGCAATGGAGTGAGAGAATATATGTTTTTGTTGGAGTGTCTGCATGTGTATCATATGGCAACTGACTCCTCCAAGGTATATCAGGAAATCAATTAGTGTCTTAGAGTACGAGCGAGTTCTACAAAATATATGAATACTGATTCCTCCAAGGGTCTCAGAGTACGAGTGAATAGGTAAGTTGGGATCCTGCCTGTTGTGTAGCATCTATAGTTTAAAGGAATATGTATATACTCCTCAAATTATTCGTTCGAAGGTGACATACAACCAAAAACCCATGAATGCTTCCTTGACCTTCCGTACACTCCGTTTGTGAAGGTAATAACGTCACACACTATGAACTATGATAGGTCTGTGTTGTGTGTCCGTAGGTATATAATGCAACACAGTGTAATCAATAGTGTATAAAATTGTATATAGCTTTCGTCAACTCCTCGTCACCCGTGTTGACTTCTTGGGTGAGGAATTATGGATAGCAACGAGTACATGTCACTGAAACATTTTACCCCTTTCACCTTCGATTGACAGACAGACAGACAGACAGGCAGAGAGGGACGGAAACAGAGAGTGTAAGTATAAGAGGCAGACTGACATCCAAAAAGATATACATACAGACAGACAGAGAGTGATAGGAACAATGAGTGGAAACGTGAGTAAGTGACAGACAGACAATGTATAAGATAAACATACAGACAGACAGAGAGACAGAGAGGGACGGTAACAGAGAATGGAAGTATGAATAAGAGACTGACAGACAGCCAAAAACATAAGCATACCGACAGGCAGAGAGTGATAGGAACAAAGAGTGGAAATGTGTGTAAGTGACAGACAGAAACATACACAGAGACTGGATTGGAGTGAGAACGAGGACTGAAGGCAATATCATTCTTAACTTTACTGCACCTGAACTCTGACCCATGCCAACGCCCGACCTAAACACTTTTCTCAACTAATCTGGCCTGAACTGACCTGTCATCACCCAACCTATCCCCGGCGGCATATGACCTTAGGTGTTACGTCGTCGGCATAAACAATCAATCAATCAGTCAATGAACCTAATCTAACCTGATACTTGCACTCACCTGATATGACCTTCACCGAGAGAGAGAGAGAGAGAGAGAGAGAGAGAGAAAGAGATGAAAGTTAGCACACCACACACAACCACCACCAACACCACACACTCTCCATGGTCTCAAACTTGTCCACTGTATTCTGTTGTAAAGATAATACAGTCCTATTTTCATCCTAACATGCAATTAGGTGAATCATTTCGTGTAATTATGCATATTATCAACAATTATGCATGGAGGCAGAAATTCTAAATATAATTACAAATTTATGAGGCAGCCTGTCACAGCCTAGCGACGCCCTAGCTGTTAGTCTGTGGGTGGGGACGGGTTGCTCAATATTTTGCCATGTTTGGGTAGAGATTTTCATACAACTCTCTGTTGGTACTGGTTGTATTGTAATGTAGATGCCAATGGGAAAAGAGAAGCCAGGACAGATAAATATACTGGTGGAGGGAAGAGATAAGACAACGATCTTTAAGGGATAGACTGGAGTAGATTGGGATATGATAGCTAGGTACAGTGTTGGGAATTGCCTTCGTCGTAAGAGTACCTACTAACAGTTGTCATATGGAGGGGAATGGGAGGACATAATAGCGGTGTGAAATGTATATGTTAACATAGCATATACAGTCGGGTATCGGTGATTATTTTTGTAATAAGGAAGCTGTGATGGTGACGAACTGAAGGATACACATTCCACCAAACTATACCACGAGGGGAGTTTTCGCGCTAAAAATGCCGGTCTCGGAGGAAGTTTGAAGGAATCAGTAGCCACTGATCACAGGCCCTTAACTTTATCCGTATAAAAGGATAGTCATCAAAGAGAGGGCTTACCGGAGCAATCAAAGTACAAACAAACAAACTCAACACAAGTCAGCCCAACACAATTGTCGAGTTTTGTAGATATCGTTCAAATTATCAACAGCAAATAATGGCCAGACAAATAAATCACTGCGTACGTGCTGTAAAGGAAAATATCGCAATATACAGAAAATTAGTCAATTTTATTCTCAATGATAATTTTTCTAAATAAGTTTTGTTAGCCAGTGAGTATTGATTTTATACATCAAGCAACTAACGATGAAAATTTTCCATAATAAATAACAAATAACATAAAATAGCATCACATAGGCACCGTTGTAAGGCAATCTTTAAGTTGTAATGTGTTATTATGAAGGGATATTCAGTCATAATTCATATACCCGGCCACTACATCCATTACTCGACAGGATAATCTCACATTTGTCTTCCTTAGCTTCTCCTTTATGTTATGTAGTGTCCAAGAAATTTAATTTGTTGATGAGGTTACCATAACGTGGTGCCGTGAGCTACGGGTAACAATTTTGCGGACTCAATTCTTCTTCATCCAACATCCAACATCCAACACTAGCCACATGAAGGACTGACTGCCCAAACACTCAACCTGGAATCACAGTAACAACATTTTCTCCGTCGTCTTGTCAAACTACAGACTCATCTCTGTGTGGAAATGTGTTTTACAAAAGAAAACTACACTGAGAGATATTGTTTAGTGGCGGCAAAAAATAGAGGAATCAAAAGCCTCAACTTGCTATCATAATCTTAGCTTTATGTATTAATATTACTATACTACCACTACAGCACTACAATTATTATTTATTATTATTATTATTATTCTACAATACTACTACAACAACAAAACAACAACAACAACAACAACTACAACTCCTCAAAAATTCCGACGAACAAAAAGTGACGATGAATGATTATTTTTGTATGAAGGCAACAAACAACCAGCCAACAGTACACGTGCGTTTTCCCCTCAATTTTAACACAATCAATTAGTCATGAGTTATTGACTGGTAGGAGGAGGAGGAGGAGACACACAACTTATGTCCTCGAGTGTACATCTCAATTACGCCTTGAATTATTGGATGCCTGTGTCGTGGTGGTGGTGGTGGAGGTGTTTTTTATTTATTCATTTATTTTTTTATTATTATTATTATTTTTTTTTTTTTTTGGTGGAGGTGTGTGTGTGTGTGTGTGTGTGTGTGTGTGTGTGTGTGTGTGGTGGAGGAGGTGAGCGTTTTAGTTTTGTGTGTGTGTGTGTGTGTGTAATATAAGTGTAGATTTTAGTTCCTCGTGTGTGTGTATGTGTGTGTGTGTGTGTGTGTGTGTGTAACGAGGTGGAGGAGGTGCGAATTTAAGTTCCTTGTGTGTGTGTGTGTGTGTGTGTGTGTGTGTGTGACATTAACTTTCCAACCATTCTTTTCCACCCCTCCTTACCTCATCTCATTATCACACTCCACACATTTCACCTACACTTTTCTCTCCGTTTTCTTCCCCAAAAGTGTGATTTAGCAGCGGCGTGTAGGAGTATAACAGAGACACAGACAGCCAGCTCGGACAAATTTTATAGCCAGAGAGAGTCAGGGTTTAAAGTCCAGTTGTCTCTCATGCCTGGTTCTAAACTCTTAAATCCACAGCGGTAAAATATTAGGAAACCGTGACTGTATATAATTATTATGTTTCTGCAAGTACTGTACAGTCGAATTCAGATAATATAACACTGAAAAACATAATATTGGCATAATCAAACGGGACAGGGATTAATTTCATTGGTTCGGAGTCATACTATATGGGAAGGAGATTTTGTCTGTGGCTGAACATATATACACGTATCAAGTCAACAAGATGCCAGTATACCTTAACTTTCAAGTGTGGAAGTAAGTCACTGACCACAAAAAGTCCCCTGGATTCATTCTCTAAAGCCAGGGAGGGAGGAGGGGCTAGGCTAGGATTTATAGCTTTACACTAAATGAACAACGATTGAAATTTGCTCAGCAGATATATAAAGGAAACTATACGTCTAAGTTACTTTTATATTATTTACCATTTATTATTAACTACTCGACTGGTCCACTTTGCGGGCCTAATCATCTTGTATGTACAGTACCTCCCTCAGAAGAAGCTCGGACCCAGGCGAGGTTTTCTTTATAGATCATGCTTACGAGTATTGTGTGTATAGGAAATAGAAACCAACCCGTTCGTGTGGTAAAGCGATGAACCAATAGGCAAAATGTATGTATGTATGTATGTTTCTGTAGCTGGGATTATCATGTTTACGTACTCAGGGTCGTGCTGGGTGACGTGCAGTGCAAAACGTGCATCGTGGGGGTGCAACGAATACCTACCTCAACAGCAGCAGTGTACAGTTCTGGACAATAGTTTATTCCTTCACTTTTGATACTGCACCGAACCCATTCCATTTTGTACAAGGAAAAATAGGGATTTGAACGGACTGGAGATTCATTACACAGATTTAAAATTTTAAGGCTGGAAAAAAATTACTGCCATAGAATAATACACTGTCTATAATAGGTAATGTTGATGGATGGAAAGTCTTTAAAATATTTGCAAAGCCCAGCAGATCTTCTCCAGGCTCTGTCAATTTAATGTTTCTATTTTCAACAACATTACCTTGCACATTACATCAAAATTAACACAATAACAAAACACCCTATACCACATACAAATGACAATAACACCCCTTACAGGAAGTGAACATATTCATAACACTCAGACATAAACATTCACCCAAACACACAATAATAATAATAGACATTCATGTATACTTTAAATGCACACTTTGACCTCCCTCACACATAAACCAAATACACACACACACACACACACACACACACACACACACACACACTGTATCCCCCCCCCACTCTCTCTCTCTCTCTCTCTCTCTCTCTCTCTCTCTCTCTCTCTCTCTCTCTCTCTCTCTCTCTCTCTCTCTCTCACTGTATCCCCTCTCTCTCTCTCTCTCTCTCTCTCTCTCTCTCTCTCTCTCTCTCTCTCTCTCTCTCTCTCTCTCTCTCTCTCTCTCTCTCTATCTCACTGTATCCCCTCTCTCTCTCTCTCTCTCTCTCTCTCTCTCTCTCTCTCTCTCTCTCTCTCTCTCACACACACACACACAGGGCAGTAATTATCAGCAACACACTAGCCGAGCACACGACTCTCCCAACTCCACATTTATTACAGAAAATCGTTACTTGCTGTAGTCCATCCCAGGGCGAGGCTACCACGCCCACACACTCACCCTCTGCACGCCCACGCACTCGCACACACTCACTCTTTGTACGCCCACACTAATACCCTGCACACACACACACACACACACACACGCTAAGCTCCACGCACTTACAGGACCGTATACTTACAACCTTAATACCCACACTTACACACTCTCAATCTGTACACACACACACACACACACACACAGGACACGTCATCTCGATTCTTCTCCAGTTTTGTAATACACACTCCTACAGTATAATCTTGTATATCTTATAAATACACTCACACTGCCTTGTATGTATAACCCTACAATCACCATTCATGTGCACCATCTTCACCACTCCATCACCACACCTCTCACAACAACACCACCACCACCACCCCACTATATACCTCTCACTCCACATCATCACCACCAACACTCTACTGCCTCTCTCAATCACCACTTCTACTCTCACAACACCACCCACACTACCTCTCACTCCACATCACCACCACCAACACTCTACTGCCTCTCTCAATCACCACCTCTCTTTCTCTCACAACACCACCCCCACAACCTCTCACTCCTCCACCACCAACACTCTACTGCCTCTCTCAATCACCACCTCTCTTTCTCTCACAACACCACCGCCACCAACACCACTCTTACTGCCTCTCTCCATCACCACTCCACCACTCCCTCTTCCCATTTTCTATTCACACAACCACAAGTCGACCTTCCCAGGGCAGTGAAGCTCAATACTATGCACTTGGGTTAACTCTTTTCCGCTTTCTTGACGCTTTTCGATGGCAGCCGAGTGTGTGTGTGTGTGTGTGTGTGTGTGTGAGAGAGAGAGAGAGAGAGAGAGAGAGAGAGAGAGAGAGAGAGAGAGAGAGAGAGAGAGAAACCTGATAAAGCAGATGGATAGATAGAGGTAGGCAGGTAAATATAGATAAATAGAGAGAGAGAGAGAGAGAGAGAGAGAGAGAGAGAGAGAGAGAGAGAGAGAGAGTAATGGTGTGACGATGAGTGATGACGTTAATGGTTAGTAGATGGTGGTGGTGGTGGTGGCAATTCCAAGTACAGTGCAGTGATTAACAGTGACCAGTGACCCTTGCTGAGTGGAGGAGGAAGAGGAAGAGTTGGTTGGTGAGTGGAGGAGGAAGAGTTGGTTGGTTGGTGGAGAAAGAAGAGTTGGTTGGTGAGTGGAGAAAGAAGAGGTGGTTGGTGGGTGAAGGAGGAGGAAAAGGTGGTGGATGTGGGTGGAGGAGGAAGAAAAGGTAGTTGGTGAATGGAGGAAGAGATGGTGGTGGTGATGGTGATAATGATGGTAGTGGTAGTGGTGGTGATGGTGAATATGATGGTAGTGGTGGTGGTGGTGGTGGTGGTGGTGATGGTGATGATGGTAAGAGACATGGTGGTAGTGGACAGTGATGGTGGTAGTTGTGGTAATACTGATAAATGGTGGTGATGGTTGTGGTGATTATGGTACACACCCTCGATCTTAAATATATTTCTAACAGCTCGACTCTTCATTTCTAGTAATTATCCGATCTCATAACTGTTGGGGCTCGTGTTCTTACTAGTATTTCATGTTTCAGTTTCGAATCATAATAAGATACTTATTATGGATCGTGTCTGAACAACACTCGGACATTAAGGGGAAGATACAGTGTTGGTAAATCCGGAGCAAATTCTTCCTCCAAACAATTACAAGCAACAGGCCACCATTATTTTTGTTCCTATGGTCCTGTTTTCTGGCATACTTTGGAGGAATCAAGGCACTCCAATGTACCAAAAGTAGTCTCTCCCCTTAAATGGAGTCTATCACTACTATGTCCATACACACACACACACACACACACACACACACACACACGTATTACTTCTTATCCAAACCAAGCCAGCACAATCGTGAGTACAATTTCCCTTGTTGTTGTCCTCCCTAGTGAAGGGAGTTAAAGTCTTGTCCCCGAAGATTGCATGGACATCTCTCATACTATACGTTTTTTTTAAGCTGATCCAATTTAGTAGATGTGGCACAAGTGTAGTACCGTCGGCTCTATTTTTTGAGACTTGGAATAAAACCAGTGATAGGATGATGGTGAAGCCTTTTTTTAATATTTATCATAGGTGGCAAGTGAGATCAATGTGTGTTAGATCAGGCAAACTCACTCAGCCGACAGTACGATTCTGAATCATCAGCTGAGGAAAACCCAAGTATAGAAGAGATGGTAATGATGGTGGTGGATGTGGTAGTAGGATATTTTTTGTTGTAACTGTAGTTGGTGGTAGTGATGGGGATAATAGTAGTGTTGATAGTAGCTGTTGGTGGTGGTGGTGGTGGTGGCAAAGGAGGCTTGTGGAAACTGATGGTGGTGGTGGTGGTGGTGGAGATGATAAAGAAATACAGGTGGTGGCGATAGATATGGTGAAAACTGGTGGTGGTGGTGGTGGTGATGATAAAAAAAAAGATGCTGGTGGTGGTAGTAGATAAGTCGTATGGTGGTAATGGTGGTGACAAAGGCGTTTGTGTGGTGATGATAGAAAAGGCGTGTGTGGTGTTGGTGGTGGTGAAGACGTGTGTGGTGGTGGTGATGGAATAGGCGCGTGTGTGGTGATGATAGAAGTACGGTGGTGGTGGTGAAGACGTGTGTGGTGGTGGTGATAGAGAAGACGTGTGTGGTGGTGGTGATAGAGAAGGCGTGTGTGTGGTGATGATAGAAAAGACGTGTGTGATGGTGGTGATAGAAGTACGGTGGTGGTGGTGGTGGTGGTGGTGGTGGTGGTGGTGAAGGCGTGTGTGTGGTGATGATAGCAGTACGGTGGTGGTGGTGTTGGTGGTGGTGAAGAAGTGTGTTGTGGTGGTGATAGAGAAGGCGTGTGTGTGGTGATGATAAAAAAGACGTGTGTGGTGGTGATGATAGAAGTATGGTGGTGGTGTTGGTGGTGGTGAAGACGTGTGTGGTGGTGGTGATACAAGTACGGTGGTGGTGGTGATAGAAGTACGGTGGTGGTGGTGGTGAAGGCGTGTGTGTGGTGATGATAGCAGTACGGTGGCGGTGGTGTTGGTGGTGGTGAAGGCGTGTGTGTGGTGATGATAGCAGTACGGTGGCGGTGGTAGTAGAGAAAGCTTGTGGTGGTGGTGGTGGTGAAGACGTGTGTGGTGTTGGTGGTAGTAGAGAAGGCTTGTGTGGTGGTGGTGGTGGTAGTAGTAGAGAAGGCTTGTGGTGGTGGTGATGGTGGTGGTAGTAGAGAAGGCTTGTGTGGTGGTGGTGTTGGTGGTGGTAGTAGTACAGAAGGCTTGTGGTGGTGGTGATGGTGGTGGTGGTAGTAGAGAAGGCTTTTGTGGTGGTGGTGTTGGTGGTAGTAGAGAAGGCTTGTGGTGGTGGTGTTGGTGGTGGTGGTAGAGAAGGCTTGTGTGGTGGTGGTGGTGGTGGTGGTAGAGAAGGCTTGTGTGGTGGTGGTGGTGGTGGTGGTAGAGAAGGCTTGTGTGGTGGTGGTGGTGGTGGTGGTAGAGAAGGCTTGTGGTGGTGGAGAAGGGCGGGCAGTTTATGAAGGCTGAGGGAAATGTGTGAGTGGAGGGCGGCGGAAGTTGTGAGGATAAAGTGTAAGACTGGAAGTTACCGCCCTGAGTTACTCCCTTCTTTACTCCACTCCCTCCCCCCCACTCTCTCTCTCTCTCTCTCTCTCCTCACTCCACCACTATGCCTTTCTTTACTTCATTCACTCCACTCCCTCCTTTACTCCACTACGTTACTCCTGGTTTCACTTTCGTACTTAACTAACTCCCTCTTCACTCCACTACTCCTTTCTGTATACCACATCCTTTCATTATTCTCCATTATACACACACGTACACACTCGAGTCTATATATTTATATGGTTGTATGTGTATGTGTATCTTTTTTATGTCTATCGGCTGTGTGTGAAGTATATATTATGTGTTAATGAATACACAGTAAGGTTTTTGCTTATTTGTATATATGTGTGTTTGTGTGTGTTTGTCTTTTGTTTACATGTGTTTTTGTTTGTGTGTATTTGTCTTTTGTTTAAATGTGTGTATGTGTGTGTTTGTCTTTTGTTTACATGTGTTTTTGTCTTTTGTTTACATGTGTGTTTGTGTGTGTTTGTCTTTTGTTTACATGTGTTTTTGTCTTTTGTTTACATGTATGTATATGTGTGTTTGTCTTTTGTTTACATGTGTGTGTTTGTCTTTTGTTTACATGTGTGTATGTGTGTGTTTGTAAGGGAGACGAGGCGACGTACGTACACTGAACTGCCAACATTTTACATCTTCTCCACACTGAGTGAGAATATTTTGGTGTGAAAGGAGGGAAGGAGGAAGAGGGAGAGGAAGGAGAAGAAAGGAGAGAGTATACAAGAGGAAAGCGAAAAAGAAGAAAGAGTACATGAAAGTATAAATAAAGAGATGGACAAAGAGGGAAAATATGAGAATGTGAAGGAAAATGGAGGGGAGAAGAAATAATAAAAGGAAAAGAAGTGTGTGATAAATAGGGTACAGAGAAAAATAGAGAGAAGAGGAGAGGAGAAAAGATAATACAAGGAAGAAAAGAGGAAGAGTAAGAAAGGTACAAAGAGAAATAAAGAGAGGAGAGGAGAAAAGATAATACAAGCAAGAAAAGAGGAAGAGTAAGAAAGGTACAAAGAGAAATAAAGAGAAGAGAAGAGGAAGAGTAAAGAGGGCACATTAGGCATTATGATAATATGCCATCCTTGATACCCAACATCCATCACCTCAACAACCACCACTACCACCACCACCACCATTACCACCACCACCATCAATACCACAACAACCACCACTACCACCACCACCACCACCATTACCACCACCACCATCAATACCACCACCACCATCAATACCACAACCACCATCACCACCACCATTACCACAACCACCATCAATACCACATCCATCACCTCAACAACCACCACCATTACCACCACAACCATCACCATCAATACCACCACCACCATTACCACAACCACCATCAATACCATTACCACAACCATTACCACAACCGCCACAACCATCACCTCAACAACCACAACCACCACCACCATCAATACTACAACCATCATCAATACCACCACCACCACCACCATTACCACAACAACCACCATCAATACCACAACCACCATCACCACCATAACCACCATCACCACCACACCCACCACCATCACCTCAACAACCAACATCAATACCACAACCACCACCACCACAACCACCATCAATACCACAACCACAACCACCATCAATACCACAACCACCACAACCACCATCAATACCACAACCACAACCACCATCAATACCACAACCACAACCACCACCAATACTACAACCACTATCAATACCACAACCACCATCAATATCACAACCACCATCAATATCACAACCACCACCACCATCAATACTACAACCATCACCTCAACATCACCACAACCACCTCACCATCACCACAACCACCATCAATACCACAACCAACTCCACCACCAATACCACAACAACCACCACCACCACCACCATTACCACAACCTCCACCACCACCATTACCACAACCACCATCAATACCACAACCACCACCACCATCACCACATCCATCACCTCACAACAACCACCACCACAACCACCATCACCACCACCACAACCATTACCACAACCACCACCATTCCACAACTATCATCACCACAACCACCATCAATACCACAACCACCACCATCACCACAACCATCAATACCACAACCACCACTACCTCCACCACCACCACCACCTCCCCATCACCACAACCACCATCAATTCCACAACCAACATTACCACCATTACCACAACCACCACCATCAATACCACAACCACCATCAATACCACAACCACAACCACCACAACCACCATCACCACAACCACCACTATCAATACCACAACTACAACCACCACCATCAATACCACAACCACCATCAATACCACAACCACCATCAATACCACAACCACCATCAATACCACAACTACAACCATCACCACAACCACCATCAATACCACAACCACCATCAATACCACAACCACAACCACCATCACCACAACTACCACCATTACTATCATCACCACAATTACTATCCTCACTGCTTCCACCACTAAGCTATTATTATTACTACCACCATCAATCACCACCAATACCACAAACACCAGCACCACCACCATACCATCCTCACCATCACCACCAATACTATCCTCACCACAACTATTATTATCATCACTACATCCACCACTATTACTGCCACCACCACCATCAACACCACCACCACCATAACTATCCTCACTATTATCACCACTACTTCATACCATTCTCAATACCATCACCATTTATTCATACATTTTCCGTATCATTCATTATCATCATCTATTATCAATACATCATACCTCTCGTTTTCCCATACATACGTTTATTCATATAATTCCTCATACATATTGTATTCACATAGTTTTCCATGCAATATTTCATTCGCTACGGCACTACAGTATTGAAGATCAGTCATGCAGTATATATATATATCCTTTTCCCATATCCTTAGACAGATCCACAGAGAAGAAACCTACATGCTAATCCTCAGACAGATCCACAGAGAAGAAACCTACATGCTATCACCACGAATGGCTTTTTACTGATACTGTTCTGATAGACGAGTATACAGGTGTTGTTGTGTCTGTTGTATAGCTGTTCGTAGATCTTCCATGTAACACGTTAATAAAAACTGAACAAACTCAACAACACAACATGCACCAACTCCCTGTTTATCTCGACTATCCACACGGTCTCCCTCCCACCCCCAACAACCACACCACATACAATCTCAAATCCTTCCCCTTCATTCCACCTCAAACTTTATTTATTTACTCAGTCCAGATTAAGGCAGTTTCCATCCCTCTCCCCCCTCACCACCCTCATTGCACCTCAATCTCCATTCTTCACACAGTACAATAAAATCAACTCACTATAAGCCTACATCATCCCTTTCTTTTGCCACACGTGTCTTCCTTCATTTCATCTCTAACCATCTTCTTATCTAACGAGCGATCTTTAACAAATTCCAAAAACTCCTTCCTTTATTCCCCACTCCATTTCCTCTTCAACCTCATCCACTTCATAGTCCATTTTCTTTTCAGCTTCACTTCACCTCTTCCTATTTAACGATTGACTGGAGGAGGAGGAGGAGGAGGAGGGGAAGGGTGGGGGTGGGGGGGATAACTGGAGGGTGGTATCTTCTTGGGGGTGGGGGGTGGGGTGGGACTGGAAGGGGGGTGAGGAGGGAGGTGGTGGAGGAGGTTTGAAGAAAATAGGTAAGTAATAACATGAAGAGGTGGAGGAATGGCGGGTGAGAGGCCATGTTGGATTGCGTGTGAGAGGGGAATCATTACTTAATATCACACACGCACGCACGCACACACGCAGACTAACACAAACACACCCAAGCAAAAATGGGCAGCTACAAACTCAATTATGATGCACACACGCACGCAGACACACTCAACATTGTATCTTCTGTATATTATTCAGATGTAAAGCAAAGCACAAATGCACATGTCAAGAATATTGAAACACACACCTACAAACTCAAAAGAAATACACACCTGCAAACACGGATGCAAAATCAAGCAAACATGCCTGTAATAACAAGCACGAAAAAACATACAAACATGCACCTACAAAATCATATCAGATGCAAACACACAATTATATTATTATTATTATTATTATTATCATGTCATGGGAACTACAATAATCGTATAAAATTTAGTCTTTTGTTCATTTTTTCTCGAGTTGTTGATGATTATTATAGTGTCATCCATCATTACCATTAACAAGTAACCATATACAGTTGTTTTATCATCTGTATCTACCTTGTATGCAACCACATTTCCATTTGCAATAGTCGAAAAACACACGCAGACAAAAAAAAAAAAAAAATATATATATATATATATATATAAAAATACATATAATAATTCACACGTAATACGCAAATATATAAAACACACAGATATTACACAACAAATGCAAATAAAACAAACACACATGCAATCATATACTTACATAAAGAAGCTTAATACGCTCCTGAATGAACACACACACACACACACACACACACACACACACTATGAAGGAATCAAGAAAATTTACACATACAAAACAAACTTAGCCAGCATTGAAAACACCGATAACAACACGTGAATGATAAAGACCCCATTTGATTATATTGTTTTAGTACATAGGACATGGCTTTAGGAAATAATAAATATAAACTCTACGGGACAAACACATAACTTTTCACGCATACCTCTGTCTGCCACAAATCCATCCA
The DNA here is from genome assembly GCA_033782935.1 of Petrolisthes cinctipes. Taxonomy (NCBI): domain Eukaryota; kingdom Metazoa; phylum Arthropoda; class Malacostraca; order Decapoda; family Porcellanidae; genus Petrolisthes; species Petrolisthes cinctipes. The sequence continues at coordinate 156,357 of JAWQEG010004050.1, read as the reverse complement.
TCCAGTCACGTGGTTTTCAGAGCAGATACTATATAGGTTTACGCCAGACGATTCTACACGCTATTGGAAATTCCTATGGACTAAACTGTTTATTATTATTATTATTATTATTATTATTTTATTTTTTTTTTTTTATTTTTTTTTTTTTCCATTAACATCTTGGGTTCGGGGTATTTTCTGTTGTGAATTTAATCATCTGTCATTCAAAATTAATCTTCATCAAAATACACTCTTCCTCTATCTTGTAAAATTTGTCCATCACCCTCTAGAAAGTAACAAAATATAATACATTAACTCTGGCGCTGAAAATTGGACAAAGAAAGATGGACAGACAGATAGATAGATAGATGGGAAGTTGGGAAGAGAAACAGACAGAACAGTGAACCACGAGGAAAGGAAGGTAAAGGAGTTATCTGATGACTCTGATACCATCCTACACAGCGAGGTTCATAATTACCAACCCAAAAAAATGATGACAGCAGTGAGAGAACAATGAGAGTGCTGCAGGTCACACACACACACACACACACACACACACACACACCAGGGTAATAACAACAAACACTACCACTACAGTACAGTCGAGGAAAAAAAGCCTGACCACCACCACCACCACCTCTGTCACCATTATTATTACCGTCACCACTATCTTCAGTACCGACATTAACTCCATCACCACCACCACTATTTTTGTCACCAGTATTTACACCATTAAAACCATCTCTATTACCAACAGCAACATCACCTCTGTCACCAGTATTAACACCATTACCATCGACATTTACACCATTACCACCACTTCTATCACATCACCACTTTTATCACCAGTATTATTACCATTAACATAATCCCTAATACCGACATTTACACCATTACCACCACTTCTATCACAATCACCATCACCACCTCTATTACCGACATTTATACTATCACCACCAATTCTCTCACAATCACCACCACGTCTATCACCATCACCACCAACTTTAACACCATTACTATCATCTCTAATACCGACATTAAATCCATCAACACCATTTCTATCATCGATATTTACACCACAACAACCAAGTCATCCACCACCACCTCTATCACCATCATCACCATCTCTGTCACCACGAACAACCTCATCATATCTTCGACTTCACCATCACTCGAAACAGCACCCCGACCCCTCTAACAAACCACTATACACACCCCTTCTACCAACACCTCGACTAAAAACATTATCATTCTCACTACACACCCATGCACCAAAACACTCAAATAATACCCCTACCTCTACGTCGACCACCACCCCTACCAACAACAACAACAACATTATTCTCACTCACTACCTCCCAGCAACACCCACCATCCCTAACAACACCCACAACCACCCCTCACTAACTCTACCCTTACCATCAACATTATTTCTTTCACCCCTCCCCACCCCAACATCACCCACCATCCCTACCAACAACACCCTCAACCACCCCTCACTAACTCTACCCCTACCATCAACATTTCTCTCACCCCTCCCCACCCCAACAACACCCTACTATACCCATTAGCACCCCAAACCAGCCCCCAGCAACCACCCACTATATCTACCAACACCCCCAACCACCCCTCACTAACACCACCATCACCCCAGCAACACCTACCACCACCACCACCACCAGCAGCAACACCAACAACAACAACAACAACAACAACTCCCCGCAGCCACGACTGACTGGCTGGCTGGTTGGCTGAGTGGCTGGCTGAGTCTGGCTGGCTGGCTGGCTGGCTGGAGTTTGGGTATAGGAATGCAAGATGGAGGGCGATAGCAGGGAGTGGGGGCCCCTTGGTCCTGGCAATTATCCTACAAGGTCTAGCGTTTCTATCTCTCTAACTTTTTTTTCCCGTTGCTAGTGATAAGAATCTTGTTGGGTGTAATGGTTCATCTGGGGTGGAGATTAGGGGTTGCGTGCGGGGCCTAATGAACGAGGGGAGGAATCAATTATATAATGGTTATCGGTAAAATGATGGTGCTTGTGGGTTTGTTGTTGCATGCTGCCTAGGGGTGTGTGGGGGAGAAGGGGTGTGTGAGGGAATGGGTTGTTGTTTGTGGTGTGTGTTGGGGAGGAGAGCTAGGGGTGTTGTGGTGTGTGTGGGTGTGAGTGTAGGGGATTGTGGCGGAGAGGAGTGTTGTGATGTGTGTGTGGAGGAAGGGAGATATGTGTGTGTGTGTGTGTGTGTGTGTGTGTGTGTGTGTGTGTGTGTGTTGGTTGTCGTGGTTGTGATGGTAGTAAAATAACGATGGTAATGGTGGTGAATATGGTAGCTATAGTGGTGGTGGTGGTGGTGGTGGTGGTAATGGTGTTAGGGTCAGTCGTGGTGAAAATTATGTAAAGAAAATTAACCTTTAACTATAAACACGCAAATAAACCAAAAATAACTGGTATATAACAATAGTAATCTTAAAGTACAACCAACTTGTTATACTTTTAAAAATTCAATGTAAACATACAGCCTTCCGACCTCCAAAATAGACCCCTTTATATTATACGTATAAGATAAATACCTTATTCATGTCGACACTTCAAATATATCTCTTCAAAAATTTTCAGCATAACCTCAAAGAATCTTCAGTTGTTATTAACACGATTTAGAGAATATTGATGTTATTCTATCTTAACATATCATCAACACTGAATTTGAATACCACAATAACATTTACATATTTCTACACAATCTCTTCAAAAAGATTAGTAACTATCGCTAAAATGGGACTAAATACAATGTCATACCAGACGAAATACATCAGAGTGACTCATACTTTGCAAATTATATTATCATTACTTATATATATGTCCCTATTTTTTACTTTCTTTTCAGTTTATTTTTATCTTTATTTCTCGGCATCTCCTTGGTCATTAACTTCTTTATCCTGCATGTTTCCTTTGCCGTCTTCCTCTGTATCTCCTCATTTCCCTACTACTCCCTACAACCTCCTCAACACCATTCTCAAACATCCACCATAATTATAACCTTTCCTCATGCCTCACCTCACTTAACCTCACCAACATTCTGAAATACCACAAAATATCCCTCTCTTCAAAAGGTACTCGAGTGTGTGAAGGGCTGTTAGTCCAAGCAAAAAGAGTAAATGGAAGCAAAGGACAGGGTGGAGAGAGATACGAGTAAGTCCAAGCAAAAGATGGGAGAGTTGGAATGAAAGGGAGTAAGTGTAAACAATAGATGAGGGTGTGAAAGAGTAAATGGGAAAGAAGAGAAAAAGGGAAGAAGAGCAAGAGGAATAGTTTGAGAGAAGTAAAGGAAAGGACAAGAAAAACAGAGAAGAGGTGGTGAAAAAAAAGTAAGGGGGAGGGTTAGGGAAGAGAGCAAATAAAGTGAACGAATGAAGGAGGGAGTAAAGGGAAAGGAAAATGAATGGAGACGGCAAGCGTTTGAAAAGAAGGGATGGGAGAGGAATAAGGGAGAGTAAAAAAACAATGTGAAAGGGGGACATAGGAAAAGAAGGAAGCATGTAAGAGAAAGAAAGGAGTGAGAAAGGGAGGAGAGAATAAGAAATACAAAAAGAGAGGAAGAGAAGAAAGGAAGGAGACTGAGGGGAGAGGAGAAAGAGAGGAAATGAAGCAAGAGAAAGGGGTAAGAGGAGAGGGGAGGAGAGGAAAGCAAGGAAGGAGACTAATAAGGGGAAAGGAGAAAGAGAGGATAGCAAGCAAGAGAAAGGGGAAAGGAGAGGAAAGGGAAGGGAGGGGAGGAAAGCAAAGCAAAGAAGGAAACTGAGGGGAAAGGAGAAAGAGAGGAAAGCAAGCAAGAGAAAGGAAAGGAGAGGAGAGGAGAGGAGAGGAGAGGAGAGGGAGGGGAGGAGTAGAGGGAGGGAATAAAGAAGAGAGGAACACTTGTCATGCCTTAGTGGGAGCAGTGGCGGTGCTGAGTACTGTGTGTGTAGTTTAGTTGGTGCTGGCCGCTAGATAACAACACAACACAGTCCCACCCCCACCACGCCACACCACACCACGCCCCATCCCTTGCCTTCCTCTTACTTACCCTTCAACACCTATACCCTAACCTATACCCTATTGCTGTTCCACTCTGCATCGCCCTATAAACCACCATCTCTGTCTGGTTCTGTCTCTCCCTTTCCCTGTCTGGCCCCATTCCATCCACCCTTTTCTTCAAGCCTTGCCCCGGCCCCAAATCGTTCCCTGTCTAGCCCCATTCCACCCTTTTTTTCAAGCCTTGCCCCGCCCCCAAATCGTTCCCTGTCTTGCCCCATTCCACACTTTATTTCAAGCCTTGCCCCGCCCCCAAATAGTTTCCTGTCTGGCCCCATTCCACCCTTTTTCTTCAAGCCTTGCCCCGCCTAAAATAGTTCGCTGTCTGGCCCCGTATAAACCTTCTCGTGCCTTTATCCGTCTCTTGCCCCGTCTTTCCCTACCCCTACCCCTACCTTGCCCCGTTTCTCCCTTCCCCCGCTGTGCCCCGTCCCATTTCTTTTCCCTGCCTGTTCATTTCCTTCCTATTCTATGTCTCCCCGTTCACTTATCCATCCCCATCCCTCTTTTCACCTTTGCCCCGTCCCCCTTTTAATCCTTGACTCACCCCGACCCTTTTTCTTTATCCTTCACCCAACCCGTATCCATCCTTTTGTAGTTGTCCCACTCTTATTTCAAGTTGATTCATTCTAATACACTTGAACATCCTCCCTGTTTCACCCCCATGCAAGTCTCATTCTACTACTTTTCTTGTGCCTTTAATTTTGTCACGCTATTCTCTATAATTATCTCTCTTGCTCTTTGCTATATTATATGCCCCCCTCCCCCTTTCTCTTTTATCCTTAGTTTTGTACATCCCCTCCTCTCTCTCTCTCTCTCTCTCTCTCTCTCTCTCTCTCTCTCTCTCTCTCTCTCTCTCTCTCTCTCTCTCTCTCTCTCTCTCTCTCTCCTTCATTCATCATTATCTAAATCTTCCACCTAAGTACTTCCTTTAGTAAACCTTCCATCACCGCACTTTAGTGAATGAATATATCTACGGTATTCACCCACCATATTCCAAGTACTGTGTTGAGTGAGTGACATAAGTATTTTTACGGATACTCGTAGTACTATCCATATATACACCTAAATCTACAATCTATATTCATGAAAGCAAGCTATACACATAATATTATATGAGTGTAGTTCTATGACTGCATTTTGTTATTGTCGATATTGGTTGCTACCTTTATAAATTCGTATTCAGAAAACTCTTCAATCAGTGTGTTTTGTGGCGAGTGTAAAAGCAGAACAGAATATTGACGTAATTATATAAGTGTGAATCGCAAAATGTATGTATGTTTGTGGCGGCTTCACATCCATTTTCTTTTCCACATTTTCCTTCCTTCCTTCCCCTTTCATTCTTTGCACCACTCTTTCCCTATTCCACCTCTCTCTCTCTCTCTCTCTCTCTCTCTCTCTCTCTCTCTCTCTCTCTCTCTCTCCACTTTGCATATCATAATGGGAGAGTGGCAAATATTTCCTCCAAGCCTGATATAATTCGCACACCTCCCTCGCAATTCTCCTCATGAGCCAAATGGAGGCGAGAGGGAAGCCGCTTAGGTTAGGTGAGGCGGAGGAGAAACTGGAGGACTGCTGGGGAAGGAGAGGAAATGGGGGGGGGGGGGGAAGAAAGGAGAGGAATGGGAGGAGGAAAATGGAGAGAATGAGGGACGAAAAGGGATAGAATGCATGGGGAGGGAGGTATGAAGAAAGGGAAATGATGGGGAAGGAGATAGGATACAGGGATAGGATGGGAAGGACAGGGAGAGAGTGGGGAGGAAGATAGGAGGAAGGGGAATGGTAAGGAAAAGGGGGATGGAGAGGTTATAGAGGGTATAGGTATAGATTAAAAAAAAAAAAAAAAGGAGAAATCTGAGGGTTGAGGAGGAATGAGGGCGAGGATGGAGAGGAGTATAGGAGGCGAGGGAGGGAGGGAGGGAGTGTTTGGGGAGGACTAGGGAGAGAGGATGAGGCTGGGGATGAGAGAGAGAGAGAGAGAGAGAGAGAGAGAGAGAGAGAGAGAGAGAGAGAGAGAGAGAGAGAGAGTTGAAGTAATGAATGGGATATAATGAAAGTAGTAATTATAACAAAGTAAAGTTTCAGACAGAGGTTCTTACATACATACACAACCACCAACTTTCACTTCTGTATTGTTTGTTCCCTTTGTTTTTCTCTAGTTTTGTTTTTTCTTGTATCGTGTGAATAATATTGTACTGTTGTCTCCTACACCATTCCCTCAACACCTCACCTCTGTATACGGATTTATTATGACTTATTTATCTAATCTACTTCATGCAGTTTTTCACTTAAGCAGATGTGCAATAAAAATAGTAAATTAGAGAGAGAAGAAATTGACTGGGTTATAATGATTAAAGTGAACATGTGTAGAGTTGCAAGATTAAATGAATGGTTACGACATTCGCTGCGATCACGTGACATTTGTTGTGATCACGTGACGCTAAGTAAACTAGATGGCTACTACTGATTCCTCCAAAGTAACAACAACACCCTCAAGTATCACAAGGACATTGAGTTTTTCCCTCAGCATTAAAATATGGGACTTTTAGATACAAGAAATTGGTATCATAAAGACGCCAGCCAGGATTTTGTTGCAGTCTACAGTAAACTGGTGATGATATAGTTATTACAGGGAGACTGACTGTACAGGGTTTCTCAAAGTGTTCATGTAATAATAATAATAATAATAATAATAATAATAATAATAATAATTATAATAATAAAAATAATAATGATAATAATAAAAATAATAATGATAATAATAAAAATAATAATAATAATAATAATAATAATAATAATAATAATAATAATAATAATAATAATAGAAATAATAATAATCATGAAAATAATAAAAATAATAATAATAATAATAGAGGCAATTGTAGTCGACGAGAACAAAGCATGCAGCGACGGAATGAAATCGACCTTTGAATCTCCAAGAGGCTTCCTCGCACAAGACCATAATTACTAGGTTATTATACAAAGCTTCAACGCACAGACGACGACGACGAAGGTGAGGTGTATGAATGGCCTGGAAACTGGTCCTCTGAGTATGATTTAATAGTAGTAATTATTGGATAAGTATCAGAGTGGGTCAATTAAGAGACCCTGTGATGTTGTCAGACAATTGGGTAAAAAAAATGAGTCCTTCAAATATTGCCAGGAAACACACACACACACACACACACCTATATAGAAGGAGCTGCTTGTTTGGTGGCATGGTCAGGAGGAATCAGAAGCCTTCAATTTTCATACACGATCACAGGGTTCAATTAACTGAAGTACAATCTCGACCCATATTAAGTATCCAAGTCATGTTGAACTCTGGAATAATTTGACATAGCAGTGAACCAATTACAACACAAATTATCATGTCTTGTCATATATACTTACTTGTTGGAGTTCGTTTGATACTCCATTAAGGTGGTAATTCTTTTTTGGTACATACATTGGAGTGCCTTGATTCCTCCAAAGTATGCTTGGAAACAGGACCAAAAGAGCAAAAATAATGACGTTCTGTTGCTTGGAATAGTTTGGAGGATACAGTTGCTCCAGATTTACCAACACCAATCTTTCCCCTTAATTAAGCTATTCGAAGCACACCTGAATACGTATTATGGCTCGTGACTGTACATACATACATACATACATCTGCGTGGCATCAAAGACAAGACATATATACCGGTTTGATTTTTTTCTCTCTAACTATTACACAAAATAATGACCAACTTACACGGTGACATGCTCTGAATAATATCTCTCAATTTGCTGACAATACAATAATAACAAAGGACTCACCATGGAGGAGGAGAAGGAGGAGGAAGAGCGGCGCATCTAGCAACCATGGAAGGAGTAATGGTTCTTAAGGGTATAGCATACTTTTGGTACATTATAGTGCCTTGATTCCTCCAAAGTATACCAGGGAACAAGACCAGGTTAGCAAAATTAATGGTGGCCCGTTGTTGCTTGGAGTAATTTGGAGGAATCATTTGCTTCAGATTAACCAACATTGTACTATCCCCTTAAGTTACTCCTATGTTTGGTTGTCTGATATTCACCCTGTGTTCGGAGGGGGCGTCATTGAGTTACAAACCTGTAATACATTATAATTGGTCTAAGAGGATGAGACTGATATTGTCACTAGCTTGCGGCACACTGATTCCTTCAAACTATTCAAAGATACACACTCCCCTTAATGCATGTGCTGTTTATGACACACTTTGGAGGCATTAGTAGTCTCTAATTCGTCAACCAATAGTCAGGCTCTTATATTATTTTGAGGACAACTTTCGTCTCTCCTGACCCACTGTATCTCATAATTATAAGCCTGTGGTTATACAGAATAATATATTTCCGGCCTAATGAGTGTGCATATTGTGTTGATAAATGTACATGTAACTGCAGTGTGTATATCGCTACATCTCCAAGACATCTATATCAACACGGTTTGGTCAGAGGAGCAGGAGGAGTAGTTTAGTAGGAAAAATGTACTAGTAGTAGTAGTACTAGTAGTACTAGTAGTAGTAGTAGTAGTAGTAGTAGTAGTAGTAGTAGTAGTAGTAGTAGAAGAAAAGAAGAGAAAGATATCCATAAAATAGAAGAAAAAAGACATTCCTGGTAAATGAACAAATTGAGATACGTGTCAGTGAATGAGCAAAGAGTAATAACAGAGTAATAATAACAGTAATAATACAGTGAAGGATAAAATAATATAGTACAGTTTTGCCTGACACGTTAAATGGAATCTGCATACCCAACCCTGCTAATTACTGCCTCGGTGTGGTAGTGTTTAAAACGAATAACTACTGGCAGGGAATCGACATCTGAGGAGGGATGGGCTGAGAGGACGGCCACCACACTCAATTAAACCATTTTTTCCAGTTACTGAATGTATATCTTAATTCATTATCAGATATATTGTAGCTGTAACTGAATCCCCATAATGGAACTGCAGCAGCATTTAATGGCTCCACTTTATGATATTACTCTTCTCTATCTGGAAAAATGGTTTGTCTGAGAAAACTACCTAGCTGTGAAAATCGCCTACTGGCCTGGTCGTCTAACACCATTAAGCACCACACACCCAGATCAGAACAACCCTACACCAACCACTACACCTACCACCACCACCACACCAGCAGTACAACCCTATACCACTACACCTACCACCACCACACACCCAGATCAGAACAACCCTACACCAACCACTACACCTACCACCACCACACACCAGCAGAACAACCCTACACCACCACCATACCTACCACCACCACACACCAGCAGAACAACCCTACACCACCACACACCAGCAGAACAACCCTACACCACCACACCAACCACCACCACACACCAGCAGTACAACCCTACACCAACCACACCTACCACCACCACACACCAGCAGAACAACCCTACACCACCACACACCAGCAGAACAACCCTACACCAACCACACCTACCACCACCACACACCAGCAGAACAACCCTACACCAACCACTACACACCAGCAGAACAACATTACACCAACCACCACACACCAACTACACCATGACCACACACTCGACCACTATAACCAAATAAACACCCACCTACCACCACATTATTATTAGATACCAACCAACTATATACAGTAGTAGCGCGTCAAAATCATACACTAATACATGACCCTATCTACACTACCATGCGACTACACATATCAGTCACTATTCTGTAGGGACGACAAAACCAAGTACCATCGCCTGATTCCCAACCGCACATCAACCACACACCATGACCTGATCCTCTTCCACATTAACTACACACACAGTGACTACCACATGACCATACGCCAGGTCAAAACAACCACACGACCACTAACAACCACGTTAGCTAGGAATTGGTAACCAAGGTCATTGTAGATTTATTTACACACCATAACCAGGCCCACAACCACACAGAACACAACTACGCACCATACCAGGACAACCAAAATATCTGAAGTTTTCCCCCACACAGCAGCAACCACACAACCACACACTATACCAGGACAACCAAAAACTCTGTAATTTTTCCCACATACTATAACCAGCCCCACTACCACACAACCACGCACCATACCAGGACAACCAAGGTCTCTGTAGTTTTTCCCTCTGTAAATCCCTTTTCAGCAATTTGGCCGGCAGAGGGCGAGGATGTACGGCGGCATAAAGCTACCCTGGACCCTGATAATTTGTCCCCCTCCCCCATGTCTCCCCCCTCACCCCGTACTCAGCCCCCCTCCTTTCCCCTACCCCTCATTGTGTTTCCCTTCCTTTCCCACACCCCTCACTGTGTCCCCCTCCTTTCCCCTACCCCTCATTGTGTTTCCCTCATTTCCTCTACCCCTTACTGTATGTTTCCCCCTCCTTTCTCCTACCCCTCACTATATCCCCTCCTTTCCCCTCACTATGTCCCTTCCCCACTCCCTGCTATTTTCCTTCCCTTTACCACTGTGTCCCCTCCCCATACCTCATTATGTCCGCTCCTCACCCCTCACTGTGTGCCACTACTCCTCTCATTCCCCCTGACCCTCCCTCACTGTGTCTCTCAACTCCTCTCATTGTTCCTCCCAACACTCCCTATGCTCTAACCATTATTGTGTTTCCTCCCAACCCCTTACTGGAAGTGTAATATAAATATATTGATATACCTAGTACTGTACTGTACTTGTAATACTGATATTATCATATCAACACGAATAATACGATTCAAATACCATCATGATAATACTATTAATACAATGATAATCATAATTATCATGGTAACTGCACGTAACATTATTAATATCTAATTCCTTCTGTTTTATAGCTGTTATGCTCTATAGTCTTACTGCTGTGTTGGGAATACCAGAAAAGTTCAAAAGTAACTGGTTACGCCTGCATTAATTAGACATTTTAACTCTGACCTACGTACCTCGACTTTAACCCTTGGACAATGGCTGAAGACTGATATTTTTCTATAACTTGCACTAGATGATTTTTTTCCCTTTGGAGCAAAGCACTATTGGCGTTCAAATGTTGTACACTATTTCATTTAAGAGATAAACATGTCGAAATATCGACGGCAAACTTGGAGTAACGCTAGATAACTGAAAATATCACAAGGCCATTCTTGTCATCCAAGCGGTCAACAACCAATTTCCAAGTCCTTTACGGGTAGGATGTAAGAACCAATGAACTCGACCACTGATTGGACAGTGTAATCAGACTCTTCTTGGTCCCACTTCTAATAATGTAGCAAGATCCATTACAGGGGTTGCTGGACAAAAGAATCAACCAATGTGCCTTAAAACCAGGGGTAGTGCTATAGTCCCATTTCTAACTTATTACAGTCCCATGATTACAGTTGTCTTTGAAACACATAGAATCAAAGGTTAAAATACCTGTCACCTCTCATGACTGATGGTGAACTCTAACATCCGTCGAATAAACAAAATTTCCTCCACGAGTCCCAGAATCATAAGGTTGACAGTACGACAGAAAAGACGACCACGTCAAATATACGACACGAGGGATCTTTCATTTCACCAATACACATATATTACACACTGAGTAGTCGGTTGATAATAATAGAAAAATGGATTACAGTACAACGAGCAAAAAATTACACAATACAGGAATGTAATTTTAGCCTGTAGATAACACACACGTCCTCTCACCTTGTAATGTCCAGTCCAGGTAGTGCAGACAACACCACGACTGCCACTCACCTCTGTAAGGAACAAGAAATAATGTTACTGACCCTCTCTTGTACTGTTAACTTATTTGTGTGTAATAGTAATCCTATGGAGTATGGATAGTTCTCTGTTGTTATATCTGGATTCAGTCATAGGTCTAAGAAAATCCATACCGCGACCGATACAACCGAACACTGCATACCTTGACAAAGTTGAAACCCACAGACCTTGTAAAGATATATTTCTGGATTTAATGTCGAATTTGTGTCCGATATATCTGGTCTTGATTCGATTTTTGTATTTTTCTTCTTTTCTTTACATTGATAGCAGCGAGTAATTATGTAGTCGCAACTCAAACTTGTGAAATAAAGATCATAAAAAAGTCAGCAATTTATTTCCGGGGTATAAAGCTGAACAACCTTAATTTTATACGAGGTTAAGTCCCCACCTGTAATGAATTAGCCATTGTTCTCGACCGGAAAGACTTTATAGCACACGGCTCCAGTCGTGACCAAGATCAGATCCGGGATATAAATGTTTAACAAATGTGAATGAAATGAATATATAGACAAAAGAAACATTGAGGCAAATAAAACCTACAATGGTATGAAACATATTTGAGACACATGCATGGGACATAATTATGGAGGACACACATCTGAGCTGACCGTGCGTGAAAAGTTAATGGAAAGAGTAACTCAAACTGGTTTAAACTCAAACTGTGCTGCGCAACTAGACTTCAAATTCGAGACTCATAACTGTAGACAAGACTCCAGAGATGGGTTTGGTTCTTCCTTCCTATAACCTCAGTCAGTGGCCACTTGTCCTGTATGGGTATGGAAAATGAAATGAACGTCTATGATCATACTTTCAGAAAATGGTCCCTATGGTGGCAACGTTCCTACTCAAAGCAAAATTTGTTGTTTGCAAGCAATGACTTGCTGCTGTACTGTATATAAAACAGATTCTACAAGCGGGAGAGGGAAAGAAAACAATGAGGGTTGGAGAGGGGGGGAGGTCATCCAAATCCCATCAAAGATCACTCGGACATCACCCACTACTTATTCGCATTCCAACCACACCCCACCCAACCCACCTACACTTCACTACTGCTCGCCCATCACATCCACCTACTGTATACCACACCTTCAGTACACTCCACTCACATTTTCTCACCTTACTCATTTCACTTCACTCACATCCCACCTACACCACACATATATATACAACATAAACTTCACCTACATCTAACCAACACCCTACCCTCACTTCATTCACAGTATACCTCACCCACATCCTATCCACCTTACTTTACACACACATCTCCATTCACAGAACACCTCACCCACATCCTATCCACCTTACTTTACATACACACATCTCCATTCACAGTACACCTCACCCACATCCTATTCACCTTACTTTACACACACACATCTTCATTCACAGTACACCTCACCCACATCCTATTCACCTTACTTTACACACACACATCTCCATTCACAGTACACCTCACTCACATCCTATCCACCTTACTTTACACACACACATCTCCATTCACAGCACACCTCACCCACATCCTATCCACCTTACTTTACACACACATCTTCATTCACAGTACACCTCACTTACATCCTATTCACCTTACTTTACACACACACACACACATCTCCATTCACAGTACACCTCCCTTACATCCTATAGCCACATCTCACCCACCTTACTTCCCACACACACACACACTACCCCACATCTCCCCCCACACCTCACTCGATACTTAGTGGGCAGAATAAAAACCTGTGTAGTATATCGGGGCAGTAAGTAAAGGCAGGAAAAGGGACCCACTGTGTTAAAAGCCATTACAGAGCTGGATTTTGGGCTGCAGGTAAAACAGTATTGTAAAAGTGGCAGGTGTTTGTATGTCTTTCTTTTAGTTGATGGTCGTGTTTTGGGAAGTGTTGTGTTGGGTAGGGCTGTGTGTGTGTGTGTGTGTGTGTGTGTGTGTGTGTGTGTGTGTGTGTGTGTGTGTGTGTGTGTGTGTGTGTGTGTGATCATGGGTTGTTGATAATGTGCATATGTGAGGTTGTGTATGGAGGAGTGTGATATCAAAATGCGTGTGTGAGTGGTGTGTGTGTGTGTGTGTGTGTGTGTGTGTGTGTGTGTGTGTGTGTGTGTGTGTGTGTGTGTGTGTAAGTATTTTGTGTTGAGCTGTTCATGGGTGTTGTTGCGTAGTGTATTTAAAAGTGTGTTGCAATACCGAGTAAATGTGTTGCCTGGCTGCTTAAAATTATGTGTAATGTTTTGGTAAGTGTGTTTTGCATTGTGATGTGCATGTCTCTTATTACGTGATGCTGAACTGTATAATCATTTGTGATGTGCAGTATGTGTGATGCTGTGCTTTAGAAGTTAGTGATGAGTCGAGTGTTGTGGTGACTGGTGGGACGGTAATGTTACTATGTGTATAAATTTATGTGTCACTCATCTCAGTTCACAGACGAGGATATGAAGTAACTCCTTGGCTTTAATCCTCACCATAATCTTCCATAAATATATATATGTAAATAATGTAGGTTAATGTGTGTGTGGTGATGCGTTGTGTGTATGTGCGGTGATGAGTAAATTGTGGATATGTGTATGGTTACGCTTTATACAGGGTGAGGTTGCACGATGTTTGTGAATTATGATGATGAGTGTTATGGTGTTACAATAATTTAGTAAATGTAGAGACCTTATCGCTGAAAGAAATTATATCTCAAATGAGGAGAGTCAATATTTTACATGGGAGATACTGAGATTACCAAGTGTCAGAAATTTTTGTCTGTGACTGTACAGACGCTTATAGACAAGCATGGTAATTACTGTATTTGCACCACATTGACACACACTGTAATATTATGCATCATTATGTTACACGAAGTAATTTTTGTATCATATAAATAATACACCATCACAATATGAACCTAAACCATATTAATATTATAAGAAGGACTTGTAGTGTACCATACCCATACATACAACCATACATACATACATACATACATACATATACACTAATACAGAGCCGCTAATAATTTATGTACATACCATACAGTACTAGCACACACAGTAAATTTTTCCCATCACACTAATAAACACATACACAGTAATTTGGCGACCAAGATCTCAAACAGTGTAGAAATTAATCAGTTTAAATTGGGGTCGGCTGGGGCACATCATAACTCAGAGTGCGGGGATAATTGTCGAGCGGGAGGTAAATCACCCGGCAAGTGTTCAGTCACTGGATGTATGAGCTGGTAACCCTTAATTAAAACACGGAGGTGTAATTGGACGGTCTGTTAATGATCGAGATTTACAGCCTGCACTAGGTGGTACTGTACGCACACATACTGGGGTGAAACAGGAATATAAAGGCTTAGTGAATGTGTGTGTGTGTGTGTATGTGTATGGGGGAAAGGAGAGGGAGGGGTATATAGGAGACTGGACTGGGCAGAAACTCTTAATGCTTCGTGTGTGTGCATTGTGTTAGATCTTAGTACCGGTTATCAAATTATGAGTGTGTGTGTGTGTGTGTGTGTGTGTGTGTGTGTGTGTGTGTGTATTCTGATGCATGATGGGTGTTTGTTATAATGGGTGATGTGTTCATAATAATATGTGCCTAATTTAGTGAGTGATGTGTTTGTACTCGTGCTTAGAGTGACGGTATGTTTGATTTAATGTGTGTGTGTGTGTGTGTGTGTGTGTGTGTGTGTGTGTGTGTGTGTGTGTGTGTGATTTAATGGGTGATACGTATGTGTGTGTATGATTTACTAGGAGATGGGTTTGTTGTTGTCGTCGTTGTTGTTGTGTTGCAGCCGTCGTAGTAAACAACAACAAAGTGACGAATGCATCGGAAGGGCGTCAGTCAAATGAGATCATGCGAGAATGACAAAAATAAAGGTTGTAAATGGGTGTCCAAGAAAAACGTATCTAAAATCAGTCAATATTTATCAAGTTTATTCTATGTATGGAATATTCTATGAAGATAATTATTTATGTCCAAGTTGCAAGGGGTTATCAAGGTACAGTAAAATTACTGAAAGATTAGCAGGCAGTGGGATACCTGTCAAAGAGTCCTCGTTGTCCATTCAATCACTCCCTTAATAATTGTATAACAGCAGCAAATAGTTTTTGGAACACCCTGTAAGTGAGGTATCATGTAGTCGCAAGTGATATTTTCCTCTAAAGTCTATTCTTAAGGATTCTCTTAACATTTTAATAAAGTCTGACTAGTTACGCATTTCCCTCTACCAAACACAAAACAAAGCCTCTGGTCTCAGGGGAGACATTCCTGGGAAATGTGTTAATGATAATTAACCCTTAATTTGACCAATTTTACAATATTTTCGGACAAATGTCAGACGATATGAAATCTTACTAATAGAACCTTAAAGTTGCTATTATCAAACAGTAAGGGGAATTACTGCGCCTAATCTTAATAGTACAATTGAATATAATTTAATAGTAGTCAATTATACTAAATTCAGGTGAGAACTGTACTCGCATTTCATATAGATTACCTCTTGAACATTAGAATTTTCAAGCTTCACGTCAAATTGCCATGCAGGGGTTATTCACTGAACGTTATCAAAAGAATGAGGTAACGTTTATCGCTTCATTGAAATAGTCAGTGACCCTTACACATCATCAGTGCTTACCTCTCACAAGATAAACGGCTTAGTGATACCAGCATAACACTGTAGTCATTTGTTGCTTCAAGGTTAATAAATATGCATCTAGCCAGGCAGGCATGAAGGAAGGACAGCATGACACCCTTCCTTCCTCCTCCTCCTCCTCATCCTGCTGCTGCTGTGAAAATATCGGTTGGAAGATGAAGTACCACCCTTTGTTTTAATTACTATCATCGCTATGTCTCTCATCCTTGGGTGGTGTAGAGGAGGAGGAAGAGGAGGAGAAGGAGGAGGAGGGGGAGGAGGAGTGGGTGAATTATACGTCTGGATTGGGTGCGAGGCGAGCAGGTTACGACAGAGAGGTACGTACGATCAGCTGGCCCGGGACATTATTCCCAAGTCTTTGGTAATACGGGGACGTATGATCCAAGCGTTTGTCTTCCCTTTGATGGATGTTCGTGCTCCCTTTACTATTTCCCTAGTGTACCTTAATCTAACCTACACCTAACCATATATACTTTGCCCAAACCAAACCAACACACTCTTGCCAAACATCCTTAGCATCGTCTTAACAAATGGATGATTCCCCGCAGCTTGAGAGATTTGAGAATACTGAGGCCGGGGACCCCCTCACGAGGACGCCGCCGCTCCTGCTTACGTCACGTTTACGAGCTTAACGAGGCATTGAATTCACGCTACAACACTGAGCTACCTGGGATATGAGAACTAGTCTGGCCTGGGAATGCTACGATGTATGTACCAGCACCGGGGGCCCAGTTAGCACCTACTAGCGGTAATGGCTACCTGGGTGGTCGTGGGGGGCATTATTGATTTTACCGAGGTTCGCTAAATATTATGGTCGTCAAAGGAGTATTGATGGAACAGAGTTGCGACGTGGCGCCCTCATAAACCAGTCGCAGTTCAGATTCCGTCTTGTGGCACCACTTCAATTTCCACAGCATATTTTCGCTTCGCTATCCTAACCAATCCTATAACGCATCTCTCTCTACTGGGCATCACCATCGCCTTACCGTCAGCGAGATTCATCACACACCAAGATGGACACGTCGCCAGGCAAGAGACAATTACAGACAAACAGGAATAATTCTCACAACAGTAAACGGCAGCGTTCCCGAAATTTTACCAAATACGAGAAGGAGGTGTTCTATTCGTTGTTTCGGGAATATGAGGGAATTATCAACAATAAGGCTTATTCACCCGAAAGTATCAGGTAGGTAACAGATCTTCTCCCCTATCTTTATCTCTCTTCTCACCCCTTTATCTCTATCTCCCACAGTACCCCCCCCCCACCTCCTTCTCACCCGTACATCTCCCCCTCCACTACTTGCCTTGCTCTCTGTTGAGTCCCCCTACCGATTCCCTCATCATCACTCCTCTCTTCCGTCTTTCTTTCCTTTAGTACCCCTCCTCCCTGCCCTGTCTCTCTCCCTCTCCACTCTTCACTCTCCCGCCACTCGTTCTCCCCTTCCGCACTCTCCCTCGCCTGGCGGAAAATATATGACAGGAATAAGGAAAGGAGTCTGTGTATATTTAGTAATGGAGTCGATGTCTATATTTACAACAGTGCTATGTTAGTCTGTAATGCTCCTGTAAACCTACACACCGCTGCTAGAGAGACTTCTGACTCCAACTTAATGGTATTCGACAAATTAAAAGGATTTTGTGTATTAACAGTAATTAATGAGTTTTAAAGCAATTTCGGGATGAGGTAGAGGAGAGGAATGCTGGTAGCTCTCTCCCTCGACACTCGTAACTTTGAAGCGGCTCTCAATAAACAGTGTGTGGGTGTGTGTGAGTGTCTGTGTGTGAGGGGCTACACACACCGGCATGCTCACACCCAAACACCGGATGATGGCCTTCCCTCCATTACTACCTCAATATTTGCTCCTTGTCTTTCTTGTAGTGACTCTCTCTCTCTCTCTCTCTTATTCCTGATATAATCCGTTTTTTTCTGGTTTCTTATCCTGACCGAATACCCCCCCCCCCTCCACACACACACTTGACGGTACAGCGGTGTTTTATATCGAATAATATTATGATATAGTACATTTTCCATGGCCAAATCCGTAAGTCAACTAGCTAAGCTGCAAGCATAAAAATAATATTATAATAATTTTTGTCGTCTGCGTGAATTTCCATGTCTTTAGCACGTGAAATTACGAATACCATATGCAATTCCCGATAGCGCTAACATTAAATTACGAAAAAAAAAGAATTATAACTTGTCACAAACTATATCTCATAAAACCAGTGCCAACGTATAAGGTCGTACTCCCTGCCCCCCACCATAATTAATGTCACCCTTCTAGTCCGTATGGATTCGAACTGGTTCAGTGGAGCTATTCACGAGGGAATCTACGGCGCTAACCATTGGGCCACACGTGTCAGGGAGTAGGATACCATAGGGGAGAAAGTGGGAGGAACAAGCTGAAAAATCCGTAACCCTATACCTTTCTATTTAGGGTATTACATTTACATCGGAGGTCGAACCTGCACCAACCACTCATCACTCACAACGTAAGACTTCCCTCCCAAGTGTATGGTTCAAAACAATGAAAGTGAAGGGACGCCATTGTGCCACTTCAATTTAGCCAACCACGCTTCTATCCTTATAAAATTGTTCTTAACATGGCGAAATATTTGTGTGACAGTGTGACACGAATGTGTGATCTAGCATAGTGTCCCTGGGTTTACAGGAGAGAGAGAGAGAGAGAGAGAGAGAGAGAGAGAGAGAGAGAGAGAGAGAGAGAGAGAGAGAGAAAGAGAGAGAGAATTTTGAATTACACATACACACACGTCTTGCTTTGGTCTTCATACCCTAAGTTCTAACATGCCCTCAGTGAGCTGAGCGGCCGGAGAAAGGCAAAACCCAGCTTGGAATTAGGGGGGGGTGGGTGCAGATACACCTGTTGGTCGAGTTAGTTTGTAAGGGTGTGTGTGGGCGTGAACAACAACGCGCGAGTATGAGAGCCATATTAATAATTTAGGCTATACAGCAAGCCCATGCAGGCACGGTACTAATTCAGAGCGTGCCCTCCCCCTACAGGGACGCATGGAGTCGCCTGCTGGTGGATTACAACAGTCAACAAGATGTCTTCCCCCGCACACGCCGTCAGCTCCAGGTACGGTATAGGCTACCTTTGTTTCCCTCACCCTCTGGTATCCCATCCACAACCCTTCCCCCACAACTGTCGTCCGCTTCTGATGTAGGCTCTTCTCTCACTCTTTCTCCTTTCAGTGACTGAGAATAAGGGACAGGGTGAGGGTTACACAAGTAGTAGCTAGGATATTAAATGTTACTATTATCTTACCAGGGTGAGAACCACAAGTAATATAACCTTCAATACCTGGAATTTTCCTGATTATTTTGTCATCAAATCTTGAGTTACAGACCATATAGACATTCTTGAGCGAATTGTTTTTACACTGTTTTCACCCCCGGTCCCCCTCAGTGGTAAAGTATTAAGTAATCAGGTTCATGGATTGGAGGGAACGAAACAATGACACAATAAGAGGTACACTCGCAGTCAGAAGTTGTGTCCTGGTCCCCTGGCAAGATGAATCGCAAACAGCCTAGCTTTGAAGGTTCGAACAACGGTGCGTCTCCCTACAACACACAGTTGTTCGAATCATCAAAGCTCGGTTAGTTACAATTCATCGTGTCAAGGGATCAGGACACAACTTCTGACCGCGAGTGTACAGTACAATCCGGTATTTGCACACAGACTTGACCAGACCAAAACGGAATTTAAACACACAGCTCGTCCAGTATTGAATAACCGTTTTCTATCACAATGAATAATTTTCTTTGGTATCCCATTCTAAGTATTGAAAAAAAAAAAAAAAAAAACGTATCCTAATGTAAATGCGTTCAACCACTAGTACCAATGATGTAAATTTCATTGCAGGTGTTGTGGCGGGACGAGAAGTTCAGAGCCAAGAAGAAGGGGCGCCAAGACCAACAGGTGAGATTCATTGTTTTCACCTACCCTTAGAATCATAAGTTCTCGCACCTCAATCAATCCAACAGTGACAACACAGGCCAAATAGTTATGTATATCAGTATAAAATTATCTCACTTGCCTTTCATCTGTCTTGGTCTCGCATTTGTTTTTTCATACGAAGAAAATGTTTGACATGTTTCGTACAGTAGGCCTATTATACACAAATATGTGGTACAGTTGCTGGCGTTTTTTTTTTTTTGTGTCGTGTTATAGTTTATGCGGCTTCCCAAATGGTGAATTGTTAACTATCTGCGCCATACATTATATAAAAAGGGGGATTTCAGTTTATATTTCAGTAGTAAAAAACGAGATTCGTCTCCGTTGCCACTAAGTCAGTTTATCTATTCTATATGGATTGATGTGAAATAGTATAGTAGTGGTTGGTGTGAGAAGTTGATAATACATGTATCTATTCTTTTTAATCGAGTTTCAAGCACTAACCGTAAGAACACCGAACATAGTATAACACCCTCGTTGGTACAGTACAATGACAGTAACAATAATCAGGATTTACCTTCGCAACACTGTATGGTTGGGGGCCAGTCGGAAGCTGTGACGTGTGTGTTCGTGTTGGCCTCGAACTCGGCACGGGCTTCGTGAACCCCATAATATCCAGTGGCAGGGAAAAAATCTTAGCTAATGTTGGAGTTTCAGAGGAACTTATACACACTCCCCTGTTTGCAAGTATGACCAAAGGCTACAGCATCATTTTAAACCTAGCAGTTATACTGATGTCATGACGTCTGCGGATACTACAGTTACTTCCGATTGTCCTATTGGCCACAAGAATTCGTAAACATGCTATTGTTTTCGAAGGTTCACAACGTACAGGAAATGTAAGACTACATAACTGCAATACAAAATTATTGTTAGGTTTGTTGTTCTGCAATCACAGAGTCACTTGGTGTTGGTAGACCATTCATTGCAGTACTTCCAAAAATTAACCTCTTTTTTCCATATAGACTGTAAGAATTCCTGTAGCAACCGTACATGCAGCATCTGGAAACAGCGGATTTCTGTATTACAAGATATTTCTGAAATACCCTCTAAAATGTCGTGCTAATCATCATCATCATCATCATTACTCTTGTTATACCACAGACAACGGGAACGGAAATAGAGAATGAGGAAAGAAACGATAATACGGATGAGAGAGAAGTCGATACAAATGAGGAGCGAAGAACAGCAAGCTTCCTCTCGCCCCTACTTGCCGTTATCAAGCAGGAACAAGACGCCCTGACAGCAGAGACCACAGCAGCAGCAGTAACGGAAGCAACCACCACTCACTACTCAACCTCACCCTCACCTGACCTTTATGTCAACTCCAACACAGGTATGATTACTATAAATATTAATGATATCAGGTAAAGGCACTACGAAAGTGAGGTTCACTTAACTTTTCCACATAGATGCGTAAGCTATTCATACATAATTTTATTACCCCAAATTACGGGTATTCCCTTATTGTTTGATATTGGAGTATTTGCGAGAAAAAAAAGATTATAATGGTTTAGATTATCTGAAATATATAATATAGATTATAATCTATATTATAACATGCAAATATAACAAATTGCTCGTCGGTAATAGTATATCATAAGCCATTACAAAATTAAAATATTTGACAAACATCATATCACAGGTGAAAGCACGATAACGAAACCTTGTAAATACTAGCCGTTCTAATGTATTATATAAGTTGGTCTGACACACTGACAATTAATAGTGATATGGTTGGTGGCAATAATGGCATGGAGTGGCTTTAGGTAGTGATTTACAGGAGCTGCCGATACAAAGGCCAACCCTGGAATAAACACCCAGGGTACCTGTAACAGCTAGGGACTAAGAGCAAGAGCAAGACGGTCAAGTAAGAATAATCAACTTCACCTATTGTATATATTTTTATGGTTCTACTTATCTGTTCTTAGGCAGTCTTGTGTGGATTTCATAATATATTCGAAGAGGCTAATATGGGCACTAAATCGCGTTTAGGCTTAATTATTATAGACACCCGTACATGGTTTGCCCAGATCCTAGTTAGGTCTACAGGTTAGGTTAAAATGGGGTGTGTTCTGAATAATTCTAGAACAAAACAATGATTAAATTTGATGTAAAATGTAAACAAATGGTGGCTTATTGGTGACCGTGTGAAACTCTCCAAACACCAGAAGCATGTCATTAACTCACTATTTACCGAAGACCATGAATGTTGACCTAACCAGCTAGATTGTGAAATTCAATGCGTCTCTCATTTAATTATCAATAATAAAGATCAATAATATATCGATAATATAAGTAATAAAAAACAACACGGGTAGGATTTTGCAGCATTTCATAATAATAATAATATCTTGCAACATTTTCCTTCCATTGTAGTAAATATCTTGGTAATAAAGAACAACACGTGTATGATTTTGCAGCACCTCGTAATAATAATATTTGATGAGTTGACGTATGGTGTTGTTGTTTGTTTTTATTTTGATGTGATACTGATTTATTTGCACAATGGAAGGAAAGTGTCGGTGGTTATTTGATTGTGGCTGTACCTTAGTAACTAGTCCTACAAATTGGCTTACATTTAGTAGGATAATGATGTAGTAAAGCAAAAAAGAAGAAAGCTAGCCCAGGAAGATTTTGATTCTTTTTGAAGTTATGGCCTTTCTTCACACCGTTCCTACTAATTATAATTATAGCCATTCATGTTGTTGAAATATTAGTTTGCTTGACTCGACACAGATAGAAATTTCACGTAAAAATAACTCACTAACACAGGAGGAACTCGCCATGACACGGCAACATACCACGTGATGTGCGTACTGCGTCAACAATGGGATGTGTTTTCCTATTGGTCAGCATAACATGACTAGAACTAACTACATACTATTAGTTCCCGGGAATTTCAACTACGCACACTAATAATTCTACAGAGAAATTTGTGGAACACTAATTAACGTCTAAAGAATACCTAACTACAGTATTTCTTTTCAATAATAATTCTTCACTATATTACTTTAAATTGCATTCAACTCTTATATGTCATCTGCCTATATCAAGAAGTTGAAATAACTGTTGTAAGGTAGAATATGAGAGACCAATAGCTACTTTTGTAAAGTAGCATAAATCTGTTCCTTGGCAGAAGAGGGACCGTCCAGTCCATTACCGGTGGAAACACAACTTGAGTCTTGCAGCAGCACCTCACCACTTACAAGGTTACAAGAGGAAGACGATGAAGATGAGGTAGACGAAGATGAATATGACAGATTTTCCACCTTCCCAAGCCATCATTCCAGGTCCTCATCGCATCACTACCACCGCCCCAGGTTGCCTTCCCACGATCGCCACCCTAGTCCACCCTCCCGTCACTGGTTTCCAATGCATTCTAATGGTGTGGCCTCAGTTACCTTCCACACTGAGGAGCAAGAAAGAGAATACCACAGGTAAGGCTCCCAGAAGTTAGATTCAGAAAGGATGGGCTAAACCTTTGGAAAGCATGTCTTTCCTCTACCATACACAATCCTTTGATATTACTGTAGTTTGAGAAGGTTTCATCAGAAATGTAAGCAATACCCACTTATAGGATTAACACTTTATTTTCAAGAGTGTATAAAGGGGGAGAAAGACTACTTTAGGCCAGAATGACCGTATAGACCACGGTCTAGACCTACCAAAAATAAGGAGGGAACAGAGAGGAGGAACATTACGCACAAAGGAAAGAAGGGACAGTGGAAGAAAGGCAAGGTTAACTGGAGTCTGAAGGGGCGCCCAAAGATTCTACCAAGTCCCAAAGAGTAGCTACTGTGGTTGAAGAATACATTTTCATTTCCTCTTCTTCCTTACCAACAACCTCCACTTCCACTTACAGAGTTCGGATGACACAGCTGCGAGAGGAGGGTGCTGCCAGGCTGAGGCTGCTGGAAGCTGAGTTGGCACTATACCACCAAGAACGACACAGCAGACAACAAGAACACCAGCTAAGGATGCAAATCCTCATGGAGAAATTAAGAAAGGTCAGGGATGGACACACATAGAAATGTTTGCCTCAAGGGGATCCAAGTCTTCCCTCCACCTTCATCACAATTCAGTTCAATTGAAGATGGTACAAAAACATAAGATAAATAAAAGGAAATAGGCACATGGAACTAAACAAGCAAGCATTATCAACAAAGTCAATGGTGACACATGGGATTGGACACAATACATAGTACTGCCCAAATCACCACAGGCAATACCCCCTATGGGCCTACAGGGATCTGTTGTGGGAGAAACATAGCAAGGCCAAGGTCCTAAACCCACATTCCTCTCCCCATGTATTGTAGGGGATACAAGGTTGACTGCACCATATAAAATATATGATTGGCGATGGAGTCGGCACTTTCCTACAACATACCGTACAGCATTGTGAAATTTTATATTTTAAATGAGGCAATCATGACACACTCTTCTTATCATAATACCTGAAAGTGAGCAATACATAATAATCAGTAACATTCTGTACAGCCTCTTGAATTAGTTTTACAGTATTTGTTCCAAGTCCAAGATAATAGTATACCATTATTGAGTCCAAGAAGTTTGACTGTACTTTTCCAAATAATTATATATATTTCACAAGCCCAAACCTAACATCCCATTTCAGCATTCAACATATTTAAGACTCATGCTACAGTCTTCCTACAACTCATATTACCTACATGGATTACACCAATCCAGTAACTGAACCTATGTTACAATTGATATCAACCTGACATATTTGTCCTCCAATATTCAGTTTAAAACCTCAGAGGGTTTGGTTCATAGTGCCATGTACTGTATTCAGATGGTATTTAAACCTAGATATCAAGCAGCTGATCTATTTATTGGAGATGCAAGAATATTTGCCCAAGTAAAGTAAAAACTTACGTCTCCAATGATAATTATGTACGAGATGTGAAGACTCTGTCCTCCAGTTCATTTTAATAAGGTTGAATTATACATGCTATTAGTTCCTGGGAATTTCAACTACGCACACTAATAATTCTACAGAGAAATTTGTGGAACACTAATTAACATCTAAAGAATACCTAACCTAACTAATTTAACCTTAATAAGAAAGACAAGGAAAATTTGAAAATGTGAAAGGCACAGGAGTCGTACCACTCCAGGCCTATATGTATTACAGTTCCTGAGAGTAACACTTTGTACACTGTTCTCTCTGAGCTTGCAGTAAATTTTACCAGCCTGAAATATTTATAAGTACTATAAATGCTCTGCTACAAGCCAAAGGCTTTAAATTTTATGCCTAAGAAATAAATATATATGTATTATAATATGAACATTTGCTTTTACTAATGGAATGAAAAGTAATCCTTGCTATGATGTTCCCGGTATACAGTAGGGTATATTATACATTACTGGGAAGGAAAGGTGTGGAGCGTCACCCAGAGAACTGTATCACTTGCAACTTTACGTCACCATCCTGAGCAACTCCACACATCTCCATTAGGAAGTGACCAGATCCTGTGTTCTAGCCCTGTGGGAATGACTAGAATTCAGTGAAAAAGGTCAACCACACTGGGCAATTATTTTTTCTTTGTTGTTGTTGTTGTAGTTTCCCAGACTGTCTGGCCGAGCAGTCCCGAGTCTGGTTGACCTAAGCTGCGCAGATGCTCGGACCCCCAAAAGGGAGCCAGGGAAATAGTGAGATCTGTTTCTTCGAAGGCAACAGAAGAGGGGACTGCTGGCTCATGGGCATGTTCCCGCGAGCTTGTGGGGGAAGGGGGACAAACCATATCTTGGGGGAGGCCAACTGAGTCTGGGGGGGAAATACTCCCCATACTGATACCCTTGCTTACATTACTTCATGTAAGACAAACACTTAGGAACTTTAAATATATTTAATGAAAATTTTCATTTCAAATGTACATGTCTACACACTCCCACATTTTTCATACTGTATAAAAAATATCAGTTGTCATATAATTTCCATAAACTTTCCTGATAAAGCTTCAAATTGGCTGTGAGGGAGCAAGTAGGTTTAGGGGTCTAGCCAACCTGTACAGTGGCCAAGACAACATTTTGGGTAGCCAGGCAAAATGAGGACAACTGGCCACAGGACTGGTGGGTTAGGGAGTATTATTGACTTTGGGGGAAAATATATATATATGCATATCTATTTACGATGATAAGAGAGCAAGAAGAGCTCTGGAACGTAACAAATTTGTACCAACACAACACAAACACAAGGGATAAAATACTGACCCATCACATTTGTGCCAATCACATCAAAATACTTAAACCTCTAAGATGCAGGGTCATATTTAAAAACAGAGTTGTTTCCTGTTGCCTTGGTATCCGGAGGTGCATTTTGTGAAGACCAATTGTAGTGATGTACAGTATGTAAACAAAATTGGAAAATTAAGATGCTACTGTAGCTTATTAGCAGCCGAGAGGATACATCTGACTGTCAGTGAACAAATAAAGTTCTAAAAAACTTTTTCTCTAAAATAAATTATTAATAAGGAACAACTGCAGAAATGTACCCACACGTCTGCCACAGACAGTGCAATTTTCCCTTCAAGGGAACCTTCTGAATTTAACATCATTGTATGGTCTCTCAAGATGCTTGCGACTGTTAAAATGCATTTGAACAACAGCTTTCATATCCTATTGACAATGTATTTATTAAAAACAAAAACAACTGCTGTATATTAATGAACCATATTGCATCATCCACTCCATTTTATTTTCTGTAATAAAGTACAACTTAATGCAAGGTGAAAAAATATGTAGTGTGGACGGCCAGTTCAATTGAAATATAATGGTAACACTTTAAGTGTGAAAAACTTTCCAGTAATTTCTAGAGCTTGATCTGATACAACCTTATAATGTTATTCCGCACTCTTAAACATGCATTTTGACTCACTACACATTTATGCAACCCAATTTTCTGAATATACTGTACCCTCTATAACATTATAAATTGCAACTATATTAATTTTCTGTATAAAATGTCAAAGTATAGTCCTCTATTTTTTTTATCTTAAGACAGTAATATTCTTTCATTACACTAACTGATGACTTCAGGCACAGAAAACAAAGACCGAATTTAATAAAACCAGGCTAAAGAAAACTCTGTTTTTGTATATGGCCCAAGTACCAACTACTCCAGCTGCATTACCTTTCTTCCCACTGCAATACCAACCCTGGGCTGAGACATGGTGCTGTATGTACACTGATGAAGTGTGCTGATAGAGCTAGGAATACGCAACCTGTTTATATAACTCGGTGCCAGCCAAGTACACTAACCAACCTGCAGTACAATCACTGCATACTCCCTAGGTCTTGTCCTTCCTAAACTCGTGTTTCAACTCTATCTTTTATGATACATGATACAAATTACAGGTACTACATTAACCCATCAAATAACTAAAAAAAAATAAATATATATATATATTTGCCTGGTCTTTCTTTACCCGAGTGGTTCTAAAATGGTTGCCAGCGAGGTTTAAGAATATGGGCCACAAAGAATGACATATCAGTAGGAAAATGAAATTCCAAGACAGAATTAGCATGGCTGTGAGAGGAGTGTAAATACAGTATGTAAGGTGTAATATTTATATACAATACAGTAGAGGAAAAGACAGGAACAAAATGTGGGAAAAAAGGAAATACACAATAATAACATGATATAGAAACAAAAAGGTAAAATCCGAAGAAAAGTAAGATGGAAACAATTGGACTTGAAAAGGATGGGAAAAGGTTCAGATCAAGGCCACAAAGTTCCAAGGTGGTAAAAATATAATCTTGGTAGAAAAAAGCATAACGAGAGAGATGTACAATTATGAGCCAAACTTTCTACCCCCCAAAATGGATTGAAGGAGTAAGCCCAAGCTGTCCTTCAAATTTACTATATTATTTACTGATTAAAAAATACACATGACTGACCTCAGTGTCTGTTAGAATGAATGTAAACAACAAAGTAAGCCTTCATATAATTATGAACATTTCTTTCAAGTCTCAGAGTGCATGTTGTTTCTCTTTACTTTGAAAAATTGGATACACTATACAGTAGTTGATTATGATTTACATTATAAAATGTAACTGGAAAGCCATAGTCATCATAGAGAGCCATTATAGAAACACCATGGTGTTTGCAGTAATTCTAAGGGATAAAATTGTTTTAAGTTAGAGCACAATTTAAATAATGCCTGTGAAACATAAAGGGTTAATTATTTAAAAGAGTTTAGCATCAGGCCCAACATAAAGGGTTAAGGTTAACTTTCCATACAGTATATAACTAATACCATTCTATGGTTAGTTATTCTCTAACTAACAGAGTATGTCCAAAACCAATACTGTAAAGAGCTAACGAACATCGGTCGAACCTTGTTACCAATTCTGGCATTAGCCAAGTAGAATAAACCTATTGATATTATATTTGCTGTATATATTCACTCTCAGTTACAGACTTACAGTAAACTACATTATTGGTGGGTAAAAACTATGACCATATATTGTACACCACCACCAAAAATAATGTTATAAGGAA
This sequence comes from Petrolisthes cinctipes, assembly GCA_033782935.1. NCBI lineage: Eukaryota > Metazoa > Arthropoda > Malacostraca > Decapoda > Porcellanidae > Petrolisthes > Petrolisthes cinctipes. The sequence continues at coordinate 127,404 of JAWQEG010004050.1, read as the reverse complement.
AGTTTTTTCCTTCCAGCTCCCTTATCCTGGCTTATTGGTGGTTTACAATACTGTACAGTGAGTCAGGCTTCACTTTCTTTTCTAAAAACTCAGGTGAACAAATCAGGTTAAAAATTTACTGAAAAATGGAAAGTTTTGAAAAGTTCAAATTTACTGAAAATTTTAATATTAATATTCTTTTCAATATATGATAACACCAGCACAGTAATATAAGTACTGTACGTTTCTCCAAACTATATAATTACTCTCTGTAAAAAAGCTTCGGTGGCAGACCTCATCTTCTGCATATGAAAGGTTATTAATATCTTGTACTTCATAAACTCCTCTAAGTCACAGTAACAGAAATTATTATAAGTAAAGAGAAATTCTATTAAATATAATTATATACTGTATATATATGTATATACATTCACACACAAAAGTACCTGGAAATAAATTATGTTACAATAATACAAACTTATCACTGTTTTCAGCACAGTGCCATAACACCACCAGGGTAATTATTACAATTCAAAAACACTTCTTACAACATAACCATATGGCATTCTGTCCACAATATGTGAGTCTTACCTAACCTCGTTTTGTAAACAGAGATGAGAATAAAACTTCAACCCCAAGGAAACCATCTTCTGCATCCTCATCAACATTCACTATAATATTCACTGTACAAGGTTAATTACAAAAACAAACAACACGAGAATTTTGGTCGGTCAAAGAAATTCAAGAACAGAGAGAAACAGAGTTAAGAATAATGTATATGCATTCATGTTATATATCGATACTTTTAGGTACTGCATGTCATTAAAAACACTGTGGCACTAGTCCTCAAATTAAGTGTGAAGCCAAATGACTGGATATACACAAACTGGAGCAGTAGCACTCTAGCTAATACAATACAGGAGACCTGCATGACTTCCCGCTGTTATCCTGTGGATTAGTGGAACTGCTGCAGAGCCGTTTTCACTCTGTGGATAAAATAAGGGGACACCATGAGCAGGTTGATAATATTACATATGCATCAGTCTTAATGGTCTGTGTTGAAGATGAGCTGTAGGATGATAATTCTCTAAAATTGTGTGTCATAACAAATTATCCAAGACATACTCTGGAAAACTGTTGCTTGGTACAGTATGGAGTAATCAGTAGCCTGACAATATCTTACCACCATTTAATAAAATAAAACAGCCAGAGCTAGTACCTGAAGTTATTTCAGGCTTAGGAATTTCCATGTAAAAATGCTCAGTCTTACAATTAATTTGTGCCAAAAGCAAGAAAAGTCATGGACTAAACGATAAAAATGATCATGAAAGCTCCATAGATACTGTATGGAGCCATGCTACCACCCCCACTATCATCGTCTAACTCAAGATTCTTCTTGGATGTGGCCCTTTGTGCCACTACTGTTCCTTCTTTGAAAGCATTTTACAAGGGTTACTACCGTATATTTACTGTATATATACCAATACCCAGTGGCCTACCAAAATTTTGTGTTTACATCATACAATCTTGCCTACATTTCTTAGGTGGTCTATTATTGGGAAACTAGATATTCTGTCGACATCTGAAAAAATAAAACTTTAGACTTGAAGATGTAGAGCATATGGGGATGTATGAGAGCATGTATAGGATGAAAAGGAAAACCATATACAACCGTATACAGCAGTGTAAGGCAGGCAGGTCATCGTCTTACAGGGAAAAATCATGAAGTGCAAAACAGTGAACATGGAGGCAAAAGGGGGATTCCAGAACAGTATAATCCTATCAACTCTGACAAATGCCTCCAGAACATGGACACAGGATTGAACGCAATATTCAAAATTACCAGGGAAAAGCATGTGATCTTGACAAGGTGCAATTAAAGACCTTTTAAAAAGAGATGTGCAAATGCCAACCATCAACAGTTCATTCTTTGCCAAACACTGTAACAATACTGCACTGAATATTCCAATGCAAAAACATCTTCTGGAAACAAACAAGACAGTGGCACACTCAAAATACTCACTTGTCAAAGAGTCCCGTGTCAGTGGTTGTCATGAGGTTCTGGAGTAGCTTGTATACCCCCATCTCTCTCAGTTTGTTTTGACGTTCGGCTGCTCCCTCTTCCACGTTCCAGATCAAGTTGCTTATACAAAAGGTTGCCGCAATCTGCAGCTTCACGTTTGGGATAACCTGCATATTTTGAAGTTACTTTATAACTGCTATTGAAAGAGGTGATGGTGTAATTACTAGTCTCACTATGTGATTATTGATATTCAATTTCACTACACCTGCCTATACAGTACTTCTATCTATCTATTTATCTATAGCTCTGATGCCTCGTTCCCTCTGGGAATTCCCCCCAAGGGGGTGGCCATGGCAGAAGTGTCTCCCGTTTTCCCTGTTCCAACACTCCCTCCTTACTTGGTCAAGCCCTACTCTACCTTTCACGTTTCTCTCCCTTACATACTCTTCCACTCTGTTCTGCCATCTACCTGTACTTGGGCAGAAATGACTTATTGCAATAATAAATAGACCCAACTCATCCTGAAAGAAGTTTTCTGTATGTAAAATATGATTATCATGCCTTATAAGGAGACAACTAATGCAATCTTCATAGAAAGGCTGCCGAAGAAAAAATTATGTGAAAAAGAAAAATGTCTAGGTGGATTTGGATAAGACTTTTGACAGAGTTCGTTGAGAGGTTGTCAAGAGGGTCATAAGACAGCTGAGTGCTGATGAATGGATTGTGAGAGGCAAACAGCAAAATCCAAGTCCAATACATCATTACTCAACTCATGGGTGTAGGGGCCTGAGACTGAGCTACTGTGGTCTGGTCATTTAAGGGAAGGGGGGCCAACCCATTCCAAGTTTCTGCATTACATGTCAAAAACTTTCTTGGTAACTCACAGAACCTCTAACCCAGTCAAGGCAGTCAGGCACAAGACTCCATTCAAGTGCTCTATCCCACTAGACCACCACATGCTGTAGAGTAGTTTTGAAAATGTATGAAATGCAGTTTGAGTTCAGGATGAGGAGTTTTCTGTATATGCAGGAGACCATCAGGGCTTGGTTTTGGACTGGCTCCTATTTACGAGTATTAAGGTTCTTGATACACTATCATGCCATCTCAGAATGGGATTGCCATGGGAATTGTTGTATGAGGACAACTTGATACTGACAGCAGACATCTTGGGGGAATTGAAAGAAATATTGGATAGGTGGAGGGAAGGTATGGAATCCAAGGACCCAAAAGTTAACATTGGCAAACTATGGTGATGGTTATCCAGGAAGAAAGAGGTAATGTTGTGGAAAACATGGAGTGGCCATTTGCAGTATGTTGGAAGGGGGTTGGTAAATTTAAAATTTGTGCAACTATTGAGTACAAAATAGATATAGTGTTGTGTCTAGAAGGCTGCATGATGTGGGTAACTGTTAACATCCTGCAAGCAGGGACAATCAAGTAGCAGCAAAATTGGAAAGGGTTGAGTTTAATAATGAGCCCCTTGCTAGTGTGGAGGAATACTGTTACCTACTGTAGGTGATATGACTTAAATGAAGAGTGAAATTCAAGGATGACAAAATATCAGATCCAACAATAAGCATGGAGAAAATAATATAAACATGACAACCAAAAAGCAATATGTATTCAAACAACTCACCATATAGTTCATGAGTTTCTTCAGGACATCCTCATTGGACATGATGGCTGCCTTGGCCACATCCCCATCAGCAATGTTGGCCAGAATGCATAGGGCTTGCTCCTTCACTTCAGCACAGTGCTCACCCTCCAGGATAAGGATGATGGCCTGGACAGTAAGCATTGGATTGATACATTGAAAGGTGCTGTCAGTTAATAAAAAAAAACCTTATATTTAGTATTCTGATCAAGAAACTTCATCATAATATGACAGTGACTCAATTTTATCAAACATGCTATTAACAGGCCTGGAATGCAGGAGGGTAAAGTTCTTTAGCATTTGGCAAAGTTTAGCCAGTGTGGGTTGAGTCTAAGCTTAGTCAGTGCTGTTTTGAGTAAAACACAATAGTCCAAGACCATCCCAAACAAACCTATACAAAGTGTGAAACAACAACTGACCTGCATGATCTCTTTTCCATGGTTTTGCATGATCTGGTCAATATGAGCTTTGGTAGAGAGGAGATTCCGGAGGAGACCAAGTGTCTTCATTAGTATATGCACGTCAGTGTCCGACAATAACCGGAAGATCTGATCAGTACCCAGATGATGTAGGATAGACATCTGGCAAAAGGTAGTTACTGTATTAGAAATATTATAATAATTAATATTAACAAAATATATCTATCATTGCTAATGAATTAAACTAGCTAATATGTTTTACTTTGATATTTCAGTTATTGGATGCTACTGTCTCTTTCATGCTTCACTAAAGTAATTTGAAAGTCATCAAAACTCAGTGGCCTTGCACCCAATATAACTCTGATGAAGTGTACAAAAGTAATAAGGTTTAAGCTTTACAAAATATCTTTAAAATATTTAGATAACAATTCACCCTAATATTCAGCTTGGTTCTAGAGGCCATGATTCCTTCAACACAAAAATAACTCACCTGTATCCTATACAGATATTCCTCCTAAAAAAATAAATGAAAATAAAGTACCTTGACTCTGTGCTCTGCCTGGAAAGCCATATTCATGAGAGCCCAGACGGCATTGAGACGGAGGCCAGGGTGAGGTCGACGAGTAAGGCCACATAGGAATTCAACAGCGCCCTGGTCTAAAATGTGCTCCTTGGAGGGCGAGAACTCAAGAAGCAGGTTACACAGCGTTGAGGATGACACTGCCACCAACTCTTCATTGGTTGAGGTCTTCAGCACTGTCATCAGTGGCCGCCACACCATGTGGTCCTGGTCACACCAAAATCAAACAAATTTCAGATACACTATGCATTATACATACAAACACACACACACACACACACACACATATATATATACAGGGTGTATCGCGACGTATATCATTAAATTACACCAGAGATATAAAATAAAATTTTGAGTATATTTTGTTCTATAGAGTATGCTGTGTGTGATCTCAGTAAAGTACAATGAATACTGATAAAAGCTATTTTAGCTTGTGTTGTCAAATGGTGGTGAGCGTCAGAGGGAGTGGTAGCCTAATATCTTTTTCGGACCAAAGAGGCCTTATTTATTTCATCTTAATAAGTTTTATCATGATTGCAATATTTATGTGATGTTCTATAACATACATTGAATCATATTTTCAATGCAGAGGGATAATACCAGGCCTGTATAAGAAGAAATTCCGTGAAATGTAGGGAAATGCTAAGACTTGCAAGTACAATTATGTCGGTAAAGTTTACCTAACCTCCAAAAGATATTAATCATATTTTGTCGAATATTATTTATAGGGGCCTGATATTATCCCTCTGCATTGAAAATATGATTCAATGTACATTATAGAACATCACATTAATATTGCAATCATGATAAAACTTATTAAGATGAAATAAATAAGGCCTCTTTGGTCCGAAAAAGATATTAGGCTATCACTCCCTCCGACGCTCACCACCATTTGACAACACAAGTTAAAATAGTTTTTATCAGTATTCATTGTACTTTACTGAGATCACACACAGCATACTTTATAGAACAAAATATACTCAAAATTTTATTTTATATCTCTGGTGTAATTTAATGACATAGGTCGCAATACACCCTGTACTGTATATATATATCTACAGTATCTATCTATCTATATAGATAGATAAATATATATATATATAGTAGGTTCGCATATTGCGCGCCTATTTGGGCGACAGAAGGGCTCGCTTATAGAGAAATCGCATTGTATGAATACATGTTTATATGGGAAAAATTACTTATGGGCAGCCACTGCCTCACATTGAAAATTTACAGACATCTTATACGCCAATATGCAGGGTACAATACAGTATTTGGTCATTGTGATTTGATTATGAGTCACAGTTGCAATGAATATAAGTTGTTACCAAAGAAATAGTACTGTAGTACAAAAGCACACTAGAAGTGTGAGATGAGGTTCCCAGGTGGCTGTGACAGTATAACGGGGTCGCACCACTACCCTCACCCACCAGTCGTCACCACACCACTACTACCCTCAGCCGCAACCACACCATCACTCCCACTAGCACTACATTCAATGTTGATTTTAATCATTTCATCCATAAACCCTTCAAAGTCAAGGGCGGACACAACTGAACACATAATGAAGATAACAAGATACCGCTCCATCAAAATGATTGCTGGGTTATTGCACGACTTAGCTGTTAGCCAGTCGAGAGTAGAAACACCATCATAACTCATCACAGTCCACATAATAGCCTGTATGGGATATATACGGCCATGGCTTTGGTAACACTGGAAAGGCCTGGGTTAGAACTAACGGATTGACTGTAGTAACACTGACTCTAGCCTAGGAAGTGTTTTATATCATTTCGACAGCCAAGAAGAGATAGAAAAGATCAAATAAATATTATATAATATGTGGAAAATAAGAGGAAACATAAGGGGAAATTAGAAATGAAGCAATCAGTAACAATAAGAAAGAAAAAGAAAGAAGACAGAAGACAGGGGTGCCATTGAAAAGGCTATCCCCAAAACAACATCAAAATCACGTGGGCTGTTGGGCGAAGCTTAGACCACCCCAACCCTCCCCCACTTTGACATGATGAAGGCAGGTGTTGGTTGGTAGGGTGTAGGGTTGGGGGTAACAAGTCGGCAACAATGGAGAGCAGGGTTCACAGGACGTGAGGGAGCGGGAGATTGACTGAGTGAGTTAGACTGTGAGAGGGAGAAGCCAACTGGGGGGAGTGTTTGTCTTGTTTGTTATTTGGACTTAACGCCTATTGACTATGTAATGATCATTAAGGTGATGCAGTATATTTATAGAGTGACAGAGTATGTGTATGTGGAGAAGTGTACATGTGTGTGTGTGTGTGAAGTGTACGAGTGTATTGCGTGGTGTCTGTGAGAATGTCTGGGGGGAACGGCTGGATGTAGGCTTGTAGTATGGGTTTGGATGACAAGGGGAGCGGCTAGTGTCAAGCGGAAACCGGATTTAGACGCTCTTCAGGGAATGATTGTGGATTTGGGCCACTCTTGACCACAAAAACACTTTCTGTGGAAATTATCGCGCATAAGATAATATAAGGTCCTGATTTGGGGTTCGTCGCGCATAATTGAGAACATGCTTAATAGGTGAACCTACTGTATGTATGTATGATAGACACATTGTATAGTGAGGTGTTCTATTGCCCATTCACTTTCAATAACAGGCTTTCAAGGTCTATTACAAATCAGAAGATCCTTCATAAGATATTTTTTTCTTAATGCACCTAAGTAAAAAATATACTGTCCTCATCACAAACCTGGAATGTAGTCCTGAGTGTCTGTACAGATCTAGAAAGTGAGTGGAGACATCTAACTGCTGCTAACTGCACAGGTGGGCTGGCAGCAGACAGAGAGGCAACAATAGTGTTCATGAGGCCATCAGTCTTTATGACACGTTGCCTGATGTCTTCATCATTGGCACCCAGGGATGCATACACCTTGAGTGCTGCCTCTAGCATAAGCTCCGGCCACGTACTTGGGTTGTCGTATTGACGACATGACTGGTGGGAAGGATGGAATACAACTGTTTACTTATAATTCAAAACTATTACCAGTAGTCTTATGCCTTAAAGTCCTATGGGACATGATAAAGTCCCAAGCAGTCTTTATGGGGCATTCCTATGGGACATGATAGTCTGCTATTTCCCTAGCCACCAAAAGCACACTAGGCTATATCTAGCCACTACTGAATCGGTGTGAATTTGCATAACCCATGACTCTAGTCACACTGCTGGCCTTTAGAGAGGGTGCCTGCCTCCAACAGTGCACCTCATCTCCCACCTTACAAGCCGTGTGACTAAGGTGGTGGTGGCTGGTGTTGGTTAGTTATCTCCTCCCTCTTTCCCTCCCTGTAATCACACCAGTTAGAATTATGATGTCACTAAAGTTACTGATATCTCTGACCATTATAATTTTCTTTCTCATTCTTTTTTGCCTTCTAACCATTCTCCTTCACTTATTGTTAATGGTGGTCTGTGCTCATCTCTGTTACTTTGGTCTTTGAGCTGAAGGCAAGTTATGGTACCAGTACCCTACTATTCTGGAATACAATGCCACTGCATCATCTTGGTTAGATATACCCTGGTACTAATTTTACTGATGACCATTTTAAATCAAGGGTAGTACTGAACCAGGTATGTTAAAAATAAAAGTAATTATTTGCTTTTATTTGAATGTTCTAAAGACATAAGGCATCCACTTCACCAGTATCGTACAGATAAACCTGAAAATAAAACTATATCAATCAAAGGTGAAATCTATGATGATACCTCAAGCATCAACATGTAAATCTCACTGTTCTCTTTAGAGCATTACGTTAAGTCACCCACTACAAACATAAGAACTACACTTACAATGGGAGAAACGGATATTGGGTGGGTGGCAGGGGTAGGTGTGGGTGGAGGTGTGGATGGTGTGGTGTCTTTGAGGTAGTCATTCATGGTGAGGATGAGGTGGTCTGTCATGGCTGCTGTACGCTGGAGATGAATGCTGCGCTCAGTAAGGTATGCCAGGGTGTTCCCCGCCTCTACTCTTTCCCATACTTCTCGGTCCCGCCGGCAAAACCGTACCTGCCAAAGAAGGTAATACATGTATGGAGATGCAACCTGGATAAATATTTTGAACAGAAATAGAGTTTTGATTTGCATCAATCAGTTTCATATAGTACTTTTCTTCTCGTTTCCTGTAGTGCACTATATTTCACGTGAAGTGCTCCCTATAAGGGAAGTATTGCCTGTGGTAATGTGGGGAGTACTTTAAGAGTTTTGGACTCCTTTAGGTCCAAGCCAATCCTTTCAGTTCTTCAACTGTCCCTCCATCCCTTCTATTTACTTCATGCTTGCTGTCCCACCTCTCTATCACCTTTTCCCACTGATAAGGGCTGGTTCTATCCAGAAATGAGGTATATGGCATCCTCTACCACACCTGGCTTGTTCTGTCTGTCCTCTTACTATTTCTCATTCCTACTGGGTAGTTGGAAAGATCGCCTGATTGGGTGGCACAACAAGGGAGGCTACTGTTAATGGGTCGTTGGCTCGGGGCTTACATGCCTGTGAGCCAGTGGTACCCTCTTCTGTTGTCTTCGAAGAAACAGATTTCACTGTCTCCCTGGCTCCCTTTTGGGGGCCCCGTGCATCTGCACGGCTTCGGTCAACCAGACTCGGGACTGTTTGGCCAGACAGTCTGGGGAATTACAACAACAACAACAACTGCCCAGGGAGGCTGACTTTATTCTCTGTGAATATTAGCCATCCTCCACAAGGCTAAAATAAAGATTGTTGTAGGATATGGTCACTTTATAGTGGATTTGACAAGATCTGCCCACATGGATTAAAAATCCACGTGAGGTGTACTGCAACTGGAGGCTCTTTTTTTTTTCTCTCTCTCTCTCCACTGCTGTGTGGACTGTCAGCACACAGGGGTGCATTTCCCTTTGCATGCAGCAGTGTAAACTCCCTCCCCCTTATGGCCCCTTCAGGGCTGGTCTCATGGAAGGTGCGGCCCCATTTGTAGCTCTTGTGGTAACGTGGACTTGGGTCCACAGCACTGGCTGTGGTTTCAACGACCTTCCCCCCAATCTCCCTGGGATGTGCTTCGGTAGCCCAGGCATATAGGGCCAGCCCATCCTGTTTTTAATTTGTTTTTTCACTGTGACCAGAGCATCTGTGAGACAGGAGGCCATTCTGCCCCGGGAGGAGAACAACAACAACATGAAATGCTTTCTCATCCTGGGTTGCATACATCTGACATATTGCAGCAAGTACTCTTCTGAATATTTTTTCTCGAGTTTAATCATGATATATATCTTCCGGTGTACACAAGTGTGGTGAAGCTGTGATGGGTAAATAGTGTAAAAGTGGCATGGCTTGGATGGCCATGCTACTGCTTAGGTGCTTACTTGGCTTGCATGCTTTTTTATGGGTTATGTATTACAGCATTAGTCCTTCAAAGCTACACAATTACCCGATCATCAGTAAATAATTTTCAAGAAGACAAATTTTTTTTAGCAAGTTTCAAGAATTAACAAGGGGGTCTAGAATGAAGCCATCACTAATAAGAGACACACTACTGTGCTTATACTAACTGTTGTCTATGTGTTAATAATGTTAATTGAAAAATTCTCTCAATCATTACTAATATGCAAGAGTAATGCGGCAATCCCATAATCAACCTTCCCCCTACCCATACTACAAGCTTAACTAAAGTACAGCACAGACAGTAACAAAATATATGAGCAAAACAATTACTATTTTACAAACCGTTCCTCACATTCTCAAAGGACTAAATTCTCTATACATGAAACATTCCTTTAATTCACTGTCACTGCTATGTAGTACTGAAGCATATAGTGTATCCGAGCCTGTTCACGTTCACAATACATGATACACCCATGGGTGGTGGAACATACCATTAGGGCTGAAAGCAGTTCAAGCCAGTTTCATTAGACACAACATCCTTTGAAAAGTGCTGAGTAGCAGCGTGAGGGAGTCTTCCATGCTGAGCTACTGATTGCTAGATTTACTCTGTAATTATCTATATGTTCATCTCTATACTATAATCAATCATGTACTCGTGGGGTCGTCCAAATTTAGCCTCAGCTTCTCTCAGAAATACTTGCTGGAAACTCTAGCTTATCCTTTGGGCTAGTTTCACTTACCATCTCTGAATAGACCTCTGGTTTCAGCCAACTTACCACCGTTGCTCTGAAATACCACTCTAGTCTTCCTGGGGGAACTAAGTTAGTTACTCAAGGTTTAGAGTAAACTCGTGGACTTGTCTCAATTTACTGAAGTATACCAGGTACAGGTTACAGGTTATATAGACAACTTGTGTCTCTCTAAGATAATGTAGGAAGATGAACCTGTTATCGCCAGGGCTGGGTGATGAAGTGCGCTTTTCCTCTCTCACACACCTCGCTCGTGGTATACAGTGCCACACCCTTCCCAAGATGATAGATTGCAATGATGGTATTTACAATGCTAAGCTTACATATGAAATATAGATAAGTTAGATACAAGTTTATATAAGAATAATGTGAGTAAATATATATTGTCCCTTTCTCTACATACAAGATGACAATATGGAGTTGATTATAGTATAGAGATTAACATATAGATAATTACAGAGTGAATCTAGCAATCAGTAGCTCAGCATGGAAGACTCCCTCACGCTGCTACTCAGCACTTTTCAAAGGATGTTGTGTCTAATGAAACTGGCTTGAACTGCTTTCAGCCCTAACGGTATGTTCCACCACCCATGGGTGTATCATGTATCGCGAACGTGAACAGGCTCGGATACAATAGTAATTCATTTCCACACACCACAGTTACCATGAGGAACAATAAAACACCCACCTAACACCATATACTCACCAAACATTGTAAAGTCTTGTATATAATCTTAGGGTCGTCAGCAGATAGTGCTCCAGCACGATGTAGGAAGGTGAGGGCTGTGGCTGCAGCGAGCTGCATCTCTCGGGGCCGGTCCCTGGCCATCAGTCCTGCTAGTAGGTCAGGTACTGCCTTGCCACCATAACTCTTGGTTGCCATCACATTAGATACTCGCTCATTACTGGGGAGGACAAAACATATAACTTTTGGTTAGGAAAAGACCGCAACTTGAAAGCAGGTGCATTGTTCTAAAGGCGATGTAAAACATATTAGTCTAACTTGGACCCTTTTCAGGGACTGAAGAGGGTCCACTTCATGCCAAAAACTTGTTCATCTCTGGAACAATACAACTGTCCTGAAGTTATGTGAGTTTTTCCTTACCACTGTACATTCACAATATTTAATACATACCACTTATCCACAGCAAGTATACCGATATAGTCCTTAATTAAAGACAAGAGACAGTGCAATATCATAATATATTACTATCAACACTAAAGTCATCCAACATGGCCCACTTTCCAACCTTACTTATAGCACATAGCAGTGAGGCAATGCAATGCTGGCAGCTGGACACGGGTAACTGGGGAACACAACATACAGGCTACCAGGTCTGCACCCCCTGCTTCAACAAGTTGTTGCTGCTGCTCACATGTCTGCTGGCAGAATAACCAAAAGTAGAAGGGTGGGGAATACAGCAACATGAATTTCACACCTAAACATTAACAAGTGAAGACATCAAATTACTCATAGAAATTAAAATTAGAGTTATTAAAAAACAACCCAATAAAATAACTAGAGTTCCTCTACATATCTGGCAAGATCAACATAAAACTTCCACTTGGTAGAAGGATTTTATAAAATATCAGGAGAAGAGACAGCTAAGTACACCATTAAGAGTACAATGATAGCTTTAGGATAACGGATTTATACACTGAGTGACTAAATGAAGTTAGTACAAAAGAAAAATATAAGGATAATGCAATAAGTTTTTATGGATCAATAAGACTGTGCATTGTGATTGTGCATAAATGGAGGAGAGTAAGGTCATGATAATGATACAGTATATGGAAATATGCATGACTGTTCTAAAATGAGAGTAAATATTTTTATCTATCTATCTATAGCTCTGACGCCTCGTTCCCTCCAGGAACTCCCTCCAAGGGGGTGGCCACGGCAGAAGTGTCTCCAGTTCTCCCTGTTCCAACACTCCCTCCTTACTTGGTCAAGCCCTACTCTGCCCTTCACGTTTCTCTCCTTTACATACTCTTCCACTCTGTTCTGCCACCTAACCGACAGTCTGCCTCTCACACCAGGTCCCACAACTTCACTCCCATACACCTTCTTTACAAATTCCTCACCCTGCATTCTCTCTACATTTCCAAACCACCTCAATGTATTACGCTTAACTCTCTCAACCACTCCACACTTAATACCAATTGCTTTTTCACTCATACCACATCTCTCATACACACTTTCATTTCTTTCTCCATCCCACCTAGACACTCCACAGGCTCCTCCCAAGTTACTCATTTCCACAGCACCTATTCTAGACTGATGAGCCCTACTCCATGTCCATGTCTCTGACACATATGTCAGTGTTGGAAGGATTATACTATTTTGTAGTCCCCTTTTCACTTCCATACTCACACTTCTACCCTTCATAATCCTTCCCAATGATCCTATGACTTGACTACCCTTCACTGCTCTATCCCGAATTTCTCCTTCCATACTTCCATGTTTACACAGAACTGTAAATATTTGTTCCATAAAAATAAGAATGCATTGAAGACAATGTTCATAGTACTCATAGGTCAGCTCATAAAAAGACAAGACTCTTGTCAAGTAGATTAAACCTTGAGCAGCCATGAGTTATGTCCACATGTGGGAATTAATATCAATGTTCTTATGTCCATGTCCACAAAAAGAGAGTAGTCAAAATTAATACAAAGATTGTGAGACAAAAGTGTTCAAGGGGCTAAAATAAATTACTGCAGAGTATCAAATATTCCCTAAGTATTACTGGTAAACTGCCTGGGGGTAAAAGAGTGAACAGGATGTGGCACTCCCTTATCCATCACATATTGTTGCCTTAGTCATAATATGCAATACAGTACACACAGTATTAGGGGGACGGGCTAATCCTAAAACTCTAAAGAGAAAATAAAACAGTAGCCCAACTTGTCATAAAGATTTTGTCTACTTTTCACTAGCTCAGTTCACCACACAAACCTTGTAAAAACCTACTGAGCCTCTGACCTTCTGTATGGGGAATTAACACAGCTAAGTAAAGATGTTGGAATCTGCATTTGTGTATAGATCTCTAAGGATGCACAGAAAAAATAAAAAATAAAAATAAAAATAATAATAATAATAAGGCTATTTTTGAGTCCTTCTAAAGGGTGACTGTCGGTTGCTTCCTGGTAAAACAATTTGCATACTTCTGCAATTGTGTACTCTTGAATAACAGGACTATATTAGATGAGAAATATGGCTCAAAATCATCCAAAGGAAAGTTGCTATTTTACCATACATAAGGTTGGCATCACAGTTTGAATGTTTGCCTACCCTGTTCAAGGAGGGAAGCAGCTCAAGCATATTGAATGCTATCATTAAACAGCCTTGATTCTTCTCTATTACTAAATTTTTATACCTTTCAAGGGTCAACACCAAAAACAATCGTGATATGTGTGTGTATGAGAGTAGCAGTTGACCTGGGCCACGGTAACGTGCTTGATGAAGCCTATGTCCAGTGTCGGAACATTAAAAAAAAAAAAAAAAAAAGCATCAACAGACAAGAAAATTAGTACAGTAAAAGCAAGAGAATATGTAAAACCACACAGCAGTCTATAAATTGTATGAGTAATGTGTGAGTAACATAGACAATCCGGGCTTCACAAACCGTGGGTACCTTGCAGGCATGAGCAAGGATGTTAGCCACACACTCCTGGTTGCTTGGGGGGTGGTAGCCATGGTGGATGAGTGTGGAGAGCAACTTGTGATCCCAGGCAGGGGGTGGAGGAGCACAGCCATGTCGGTAAATGGAACGGAGACAACACAACAGCATCTGTGTATACACTCCCCCACTACTACTACTGCCGCCACCTCCACCTCCTGTACATGCATCAAGCTCTGAAAAGAATACCCTATGTTAGGTTAGGCTTTAAGAATATTAAAAACATATAAGGATGGGAGTATACACTATGTTAATGATATTTTTTAATAGAAAAATGTGGCTCTCTGGTTAGCGATAAGATATTCAGTAAAGTAGCTCTACAAATAACAAGGGACAACTATATCAGTAGTAAGTGATAGCTTTAAATCACTCAAGTAACATAATCTATATACATCCTAATGAGAATTTTGTTATATTCCCTCAACATTCTTCCATCTCCCTTTCATACTGAAACAAATGATGAAAGGTATGTAATTCTGATCTGAAAAAGGTACAACAAATGTTTCCAATAAAGCTGCAAATCCTCTTTTAATGGTGCTTTAAAATATTCTCCACATTCTTCAGCTTGAAATGAGCTTGTATACGTTTGCAGTACTAGAACTCTCACTCACTACAATTCCACATAACTTTAGGACAATACTTATTACCACGGACCAGTCAAGGTGGACAGAAATGTACTCACGCTCCCAGAGTACAGGCAGGATCCCTGCTTGGACGAGGGCTGAAGCATGTTCTGGAAGACCCTTAGCAAGTGAGTTGAGGACAGTAGCCACTTCTGTCTTGAGCAGCACATCTAGGTCAGGAGCTCGGAGGATCTGAAGCAACCGCACCACCACCCCTTGCTCTATGATGGAACCCTTCTCCCTCACGCTCCCAATGACCGCAAATTTTAGTTCACTGTAGATGAAACGTGCATGTCCAAATTATTATTATAATAAATTAAGATACGGGAGAGTGACACATCTCAGTTCCAATGTCCACAAACTTAAGCAATTATCTAATTATTTATTCATTTATATATTTATCTACAGCTGTGGCACCTTGCTCCCTCTGGGAACTCCCCACAAAAGGTGGACACAAAAGAGCCCTCCCCTTCCAAAGGAACCAGAGGATCTACTGGCCATTTACTAGATCTTTCAGGCATCTATCTATCTATAGTTCTGATGCCTCTTTCCCTCTGGGGACTCCCCCCAAGGGGGTGGCCACGGCAGAAGTGTCTCCAGTTTTCCCCTTTCCAACATTCCCTCCTTACTTGGTCAAGCCTATCACCCATCACCCTTCTAACATCATAACCTGACACCCCTTTTCTCTCCAATTATACTACCTTCCTCTCTCCCATGTTCCGTCCCTCTTCTTCCCTTCCTCCCCTCTCGTTCTTCCTCATTCCCTTCCTTCTCTCTACTTACACTCCTTTCCTCTCTCATTTTTCAATAGTTTTTTCATTGTATAAATCTTTGTATTTACCATCCTATATTTACTGTAAGCTATGAAACAGTAGTACTATACCTGACTGCCTGGAAGCATTTTTGAGAATCGTTTGAATAGAGTTGATCGATATATGCTCGGCTGTGTTCCACATCCTGAAAAAGAAAATTTTGCATAGTAAATTTTATAATAACATTAATACATAATAGCAGTTAACCCTTGATTTATCCAACTTTGAGCAAATTTAATAGTTATTGACCTCTTTAAGCCCACTGATAATTCTGCGTTCATTAACTTCCCATAAGGTAAAAAGACATGGGCTGGAACTCTTTCGAGTTATTTGAATTTACAACTTATCCAAATCCCTCCCTTTACAGTACAGGCAAAAAAAGCTGAGTTTCAACCACTAATACCTGCAACATATTACAACTACAGCAAAAATTTCTGACTTACTGGGTTATAATGTTACAAATAAGATGTAGATTTAGTATGGCCACATCACGTCGAATTTGATCACCTCTAGTAAGTTATAATATTATGACGAAAGGGATATTTTATAGCTGAATTTCTTTGCTAATTTTAAACTTTAATAAATATTATTTTGGCTTTATGACTTATGTGAAAATATTTACGACTCACTAAGTTACAATTTATGGGAAATCTATATTAATATATATATTACTGTCATACGACGAACAATAGTTCCATATATATATGGCAGATGCAGTCAAACCTGCAATATCAGCATGTAACTAATAATAGGCTATTTGGGTCATGCACACCGCATGCCTGGTTGGTACCAATTCAAAAATTACAGGAATGAACCCAAGGCACTCAGGCTGTTTGCCAGTGACAGCTGATGAGGCAGTAGAACTTATCAATCATGCCTCTTAATATTTTAAATCTATTGCATACCATTCAACATACAAAAAATTGGTAATAATGGAACTTTTTAAGCAATTCTGAAAATTTATTTGTACTTTTAATTTCTATGACTCTTTAAGATTATTAAGTCGCCAACCAAGAACTCAAGATTAAACGAGGACTTGGCTAATAAATTGGCAGGTGCATTTTGTCTAGCCGTCAAATAGAGTAATTTCCTTGTCCACAAAACCTGATTAAAACATCAACAGGAAATACACAGACTTTCTTCCATGCTCATCGTGCCTCTACACCCTCTTGGCAACATGAAAGGCCAGTTATATATCATATATTTGTCATGATGAAAAAATCTGGACAAAATCATGTGCAGAAGGCTAAGAAAAACTCGTCCAGAGTCCCATGAGAAGGATTGGTATTTATCTTGTATATTGCCATTTCGTAGCAGTGTTGCCAGATCTGGCTAGGTCCCAGTATTTTGCCCCGGTCAGGTCCGGGTACTTCACCGCGGTTAAGTCCCGGTAGTTTGCCCAGATTAGGTCCCAGTAGTCTGTTGCGGTCTAGGTTAGGTTAGGTATGGTCAGGCTAATTTCAAAATTTTCAAAGAAAATGCCATAGAAGAAAAGTGACTTAGAAGGGTATAAATTAGTTTTAAAACATCATAATATAAAATGGCAATATACTAGATAATTACCAAAGGATTTACATCTCTAAGTAAATGATACCTTGAATTAAAATAATAATAATAACACAGGAGAAGGAATTACATCTCTAAGTAAAGGATGCCTAGAAATATAATAACAATGGCTTTTCTTTGGAAGCGTTCCTCCTAACGAAGTTTAATGAAAATCCGTAAGCATATAGTTTACATAATGTACAATACTCTTATGAAGGTTTCAGTTGTATCTGGTTATGTCACAAAATACATCATTTCCGACAATCAATTAATAAAAAAAAAACATCAAATCTTTTCATTTCAAGATGATTCTCTACCATAAAACACACAAATAGATGGAGGCGTGATTCTATTGATTTACCATAATAATAATAATAATAACAGTAATAATAATAGTAACAACAACGAAAAAATTTACATCTCTAAGTAAAGGATACCTAGAATAATAACAATAACACGAGAATAATTTCCATCTCTAAATACAGGATACCTAGAAGTATAATAATAATAATAACACAGGAGAAGAATTTACATCTCTAATAATAATAATAATAATAACAATAATAATAATAACAAATAGGTATAACCACCGTGCTGGCGTCTACTGCGTGTCTGGTCACTCCTGGACAGACAGCTTATCTCATCTTATCCATCCCTCATATTTACCTCATAAAATATCAAACATGAGAGTCTGGTCCCAATACGTACCATATATGTGGGTATAACTTCCATAATAAGACGTTTAACTAGGACAGTAAAAGGACCGGCCCCTCGTTTCCCTGACAGCTGTGTTTTGATGCATCTGGTAGAAATTATACGCTTTACGTCCAGTGTTGCCAGGTCTGCTTGACGAAATTTCCCCAGCTTTAATGAATGAACATAAGAATTTTCCTCTTTACCTCAACTTCAATATCAGAATTTTCCTTTTTGCCTCAACTTTCAACATCAGAATTTTCTTTTTTGTCTCAACTTCAACATCAGAATTTTTCTTTTTACTTCAGCTTCAACATCAGAATATCCCTTTTTGCCTAAACTTCAACACCAGAATTTTTCTTTTTACCTCAGCTTCAGCATCAGAGTTTTTCTTTTTACCTCAGCTTGAACATCAGAATTTCCCTTTTTACCTCAGCTTGAACATCAGCATTTCCCTTTTTACCTCAGCTTCAACACCAGAAACCATTGATACCTCTAATTTCCCATGTCTAGAAAATATTCCCCATACTTGGTAACATTGTTTAGATCACAGGGTTCTGAAATCGGATATATCATTATGATGTATTAAAGAAGTAGATGACTATTACAAAAATATAAAGAAGGAAAACTGACAACTAATATGTGACAAAACTCTAGTGAAGAATTTTAAATTGAAGCAAACGATCATCCATATTTCTCGTTTGAGTTTAAATTTGTCAGATTCTCTTCAGGAACTATATAAGAATATCAAACGACACAGATTCAGAAACAAAGAAGAAACTTTTAACACACAATAAATGCGAGAACTTTCATAATTTCTGTTCATCTTACTGCATTAAACAACCTACATTGTTAATCTTAAAATACCAATATGGCTGTTGTTGCCGTCAACCACAGAATGACCTCGTCCTAGTTTACGCCCTCAAATGCTGATGGGATTAAATAAATACTAAATGCGCTTTAAGGCTTAGTGGTTGGTTCCATTTTAAATATGTATTGCAAATATCTATAGACATAAAGCAAGATATTGTCAAAAAAAATTCTTTTAATTGCTGTACCATATACTGGATAAATTTGCAGCTTGGTTAACCGGCTGATATTGTGCAAATGTTTCCCGAAGTTGCTCTCCCTGGGCCTCCCAGTTTGCAGTTCCAGTCACATTCAGAATATTAATGCAAACCTTGTAAGGCGTTTTATCCATTATTTCGGACTATTCTCAGTGTAGCCTGTGAAATTCCTGTTTTACTACAATAAACCTCGATCATGTTCTCGAAGTTTGGTATATCTGGAAACAATAGAACTGCAATTCTAATTGCCTATAGACAAGAAAAAATTGAGTACAGTAACCAATGTGAAGGGCTAAGCAAGCTTGAAAAGTGCAATGAAAGAATAGATAAGGTAGGCCATAGCTGGAGAGCTAGTTGTTGTAGGTCCCCTTATTATCTGGCCGATAAGACCGAGTCCGGTTGACAGTAGCCGCGCACACACAAAAAGGAAGAGGTCAGGGGCTAAGATTTATTTGACCAAAAAAAACATCAACCGCAGCTCCCTTGCTGTGCAAACCAATCGGCCAATCTCGTTAGCACCCAAAAGAAAAGTAGTGACAGACAGAATAGACCAGGTTGTCGATTCCTCAGTTCTGCAAGAGACCAACCTTCACCAGGGGGAACTGAATTCTCCATGCAGCCACATCAAGGAAAACTACCAGCTCATCCTCCCACCCCCTACATTACAGAAAATGTTCTTGGATAATAAAATAAGTTGTATAAAATGTAAATATATTTTTCAAATTAAATAGTTCTTATGTACATCTGAGATTAACAACAATACTGGAAAAGATTAAACCTCCCTGGGCTTGAAGCTTCTCCAAGGGTATTGAAGAATCTTGTGTGCATATTGCCTCTATCACCATCAGCTGACTTTTCCTGATGTACACATATGCTGCAACTGTTTCTTCACATTACTATAGCCATGAATAACAACCATCCAAATATGAGCACTATCCTGTGGAAACCTATTAATGGAACACATCTGAAAATAATTTTGCAAAAAGGCAAACCTCCTGTATATTCTACTATCTAAGTGCTAAGCTCTGATGCCTTGTTTCCTCCATGAACTCTCCCAAGGGGATGGCCAAAGCAGTCTCTCTCTCTCGACACTTCTTCCTTGCTCGATTTAATGCTCCCCTTCCACACCAATGTGATCTCTCCATCACTCCATGCTCTTCATGACTCACCAACTTACATTCTCTCCATGTATGTTGTCAGCCACCCTACAATCAACACCAATTGCCTTCACACTTCTTATCCAAACACCTATAGATCACATTTAAGCTCTATTCCCTCACATGTCACACTCACTTCTTCCAAACTCTACACTTTTATTTTATATAAGGATTTCTATTCCAGACCCATCCAATCTTGATCTCTTCAAATATTCTATGATTTCACTTGTATTCACTGTCATACTACCCTCATTTATACATGACACTCTCAAACACTCCTTCCCTTTCCCACATGGCACACAACCGAGTTTGTACAACCTGTTGCTGAGAAGCCATGGACAGCCAGCAACACTGGCAGTGCTAATTTCCAGAGGAACATGGGTCATCAGACCTGTCTAATTAAGAACAGCAAAATGTTTTGATTCATAGAGTATAAAACTTATAAATTATTTTTAACATGTATGATGGGGAAACTAACCAATCCCTAACAATGCCATCCCCTTTCACTTTACCTCCTGCCCTTATAAAAACAAACAAAAACGAAGGAGGTGTCACCTGAGGTTACTGATTTGGTGGCATGGTAAGGCTAAGCTACCCGTCGGGGGAAGTCACCAAGGCGCTAACTTTTCTAAATTCTAATAGTAGAAGAAATACAGAGGCCTAACCTATTTGGTTATGATGCCAAAACTATGCAATTATCAATTTGTTATGCGTTGACTTTTTCAATTATTAACCCTACTGTACAAGTGCTCAAAACACTATCCATAAGAGGGGGTTTGATGAATGTGGAAACAAGCAGAAAGACTTGTGCTGTTTTGAGTGGGCTTTTCAAATCATCGTATGTTGTTTCCTATCTCAGTACAAAATCGCAAGGATACATTTTTGTTTTGAGCAATAGCACATGCATTATTAGTACACAAACGTATCTTCAAATTTTTTGAAAAGAAATAGGACACAATAGATGAAGCACATGAACAATGTTCGAGAAAATATGAATAATGGAAATGAACAATAATAGTACTGTACACTTCTACAAATCATCGAACCCCTACCTTGCAGACAATTCTTGTACAGAATGTGAAGTAATTCCATTTTATTACCACCGCAAATGATATCAGGATGGGTAGCTGATTTGCAGCATGGGCACTATGACAAGACAATATCCACACAAAGGGCCTGGCTTTATGATGACCTTAATAATGTTGTTAATTATCCACTTCAGGCCATGTACTGTACTACCAGCAATTCATTTAGCTCAAGGGTCTACAATTTTTCTCTTATTGCCTACATACATAGCATAAAAAAAAAAAAAAAAAAAAAAAAAAAAAAACTACAAATTGACCAGTCTTGTGGATGCTAAATGTTATTATGACCCTGACACTTGAGTGGGGTAACATAAGCTTTCATTCTGCATTGGTGTTAAAGAATATTAACATGTTACAAAGAAATGGTGCTATATGCACATGCAAAGTAATTAAAGTGTAGCTTCTAAAATTTAATTTTCATGATTAACCTAAATTTGCAGAAAGTTTCACATTACCTGTTACCATAGTCCACAAACATATTCATTTTTTAACATCACTTTGATTTCCAACCGACTCAAGAGCCAGAACATAACTAGCAACATCTAACATTATCAGGGAATTTTCATGCATGCCTGACTACCATGGCAAGACTGGTTACAAGGAGTTGATGGTCAATAACAGTCTGCATAATCATCCTGGACACATTTGGGATGTCTGCAGCTTAAATACACTTGGCATAAAAACATAATAATATGCTCTGAATAATAATATTATCTTTGCAGTAATGAAAACCAAATAGCTTAGCTGATAGTAGTAACCCATCCTTCTAACTCAATACAAGTATATCTACCCTTGGGTAATGCAACTCTACACCCTTCATCCATTATTAGTATCATAAGGCTAACAGAAGCTTTGAAGATGAATCCGACTTATTGTGCCATCAAATTTTGGGTTTCACATACCCATTAAAAATAATGACAGAAGAATGGAAGCATGTCAAAAGAAAAAATAACTTGCTTATACAGTATGGACTCCATAGCTGCCAAAATCTAGGCAAAGCTATAAAACAAAGATGAGCACACCTTATGCTACACCAATATATATATATATATATATAGGCAAGATGTTTTCCAATTAAGAGCAATTTGTTCTAAATTGGCTAAACTCTCATAACATTAGTGATTTTGTATTCATCATGTATATTCAGGATGTTTTGTAAGGGTCAATTAGGTACACCCTTAACCCCTCACATACACAATACTTGTATTATAGAAAATTAAATCTACAAGTCAGAATTACTGTAGCATGTTTAAAGAAGCAGACTTGAAGATTCTACAAGATAATGTGCATGAGGATCTTTTATAATCTGAATATAATACTGTAATGATTATGGAATTCAAACTTATATAGACAGCATAAAACCAAAATATTTGCCACAAACTTGATTACAGAAACCATAAAAATCACTATAGGAAATTGCAGGCATGTCATGGGCTGGAAATACATACGAGTAAATTATCCAGTGCTGTGCTTTTCTCTGGAGCATAGCATAGTACAGTATTGCAAAGTGCTTCAATATTCACCATGGATATCCCAACCACTTGAGGTTTAATCATTTCTTAGCATTAATAACGACTTATTAGTTAACATAAAAAAAAAAAGACACAGGTGATATGGACTATGACATCAAATCATAAAATGAAAAATTTATCACAATAGGTGAGACAAGATGTTGGGAAAAAAAAAAAAAAAATATGAACCTTCTACTTCTCAACATCCAGTGATTTCCTTCTACAGTGCTGAGCTGCAGCATCACATACACATACACTCACCTCGTCCCAAGTTTGCCACAGCAACTAGTATCACATGGAATAAAGCACCTCCTGGATATATACACACTACAGATTTTACCTTTAACTTTTAACCCATTAGAAGCCCACCCTGGCATATATAAATTTCTACACAATACAGTACACTCATCCCTGTTATATTATTGGCATTTCTACTCTCCCTCTTTATCCTCTCAGGCATATTCCCAATGCAAAAACATAATCATTTCTTCTAAGCTAGCAAAAGGAGAAATGGTTATTTTGCTTAATTTTAAATGCATACTGTAGATCTAGTTGCCTACTTATCCTTCTGAATTTAACAGGGTGGGCATTCAATTGGTACAGAGATTTAAAAACAATAGCACTAAGGCTGCTGTCCACACACACAGCACTATAAAAATATGTACATTCTGAAAAGTGTGAATTTGTAGGTACTGCATGTATCATTAGGTAGACAGAATCACAAGAGTATTCATCCACTGAGCTCAATCCTTTGCATATACTTGATCCAATTCAGCACTTTACCTTTGAGCATATATGATCCAGTTTTCATCAAGTAAGATGGTGCAATGCTTTAAAGAACTTTGCTGAGACGGTAAATCTATCATTTAGGCTAATCTCCCACAGTTCCTATGGAGATATAGTTAGGTGTTGCCATTTCATTATGAATTTAATGCAATATTGACTAGAATGCATTCAAATGCTTGAATGTTATTCAAGGATTTCCAGCAATGCAGGTGCTGTACAACAATGCCTGTGCTGTGAAAGGTGATGACATTTCCAACTAGAGTCTCAAAGTTTTTAAAAGTCAGCCTTAATATCTTTCAACAGAAGGCACAATCTGGATGTACTCTTAACAAAAACTATCAACAGTTTGGAGTTGTTCTTGATTAATTTCTTCCTGCTATTTCCGAAGCCAGCTGTCATCAGCAGCAGCACAGTTTGCAGTGATGGTGGGCATGTGAAGTGACCTCAGCCTCTCCACCGTCTTGTTTGTGGTCGACCCGAGCGTCAACACTGGGACTTTCCCTTCACTGCCACTGCTCTTAATGGAGGTGTCTGTTTCAGTTACACTTTCCCTCACCACATTATCTTTCAATAGGTCACTGTCCCATAATGGAGGAGGACTTTCACTCCTCCGCTGTGACATCATGTGTTTGAAGAGTTCATATACACTCCAAGAGATGGCAGTGCCAGGCATTTGGTATAACACTCTTGCACGGGTTCCTTTAAAAAACCCAGACATCCCGTTCATTATGTAAATGGTTCGGAACGCCCCAAGGATGCCTACCACTCGGGACTGTTGCAGCTGAACCAACGCTGATGCTTCCTGTGTGTTGAGGATTGTCTTGCACATGTCTAGGGGAGTGGTAGTGGCTGCTGCAAATGCTCCTGCTGCTGCACCTGCCACCATGTGCACTCGTGGGTTGTATTCACGGTCAGGGTTTAGGACAGTCTGAATCTTCTCGTATGTGGCAATGTGGATTGCATGGAAGGGTAGATTCATGGCCATTTGGGTGGTGAAAGAGCGGTAGAAGGCAGCCATTCCTTCCATGCGGTATAATTTACGCACGCAGTCATAACAAGAGGCATATGGGCTGTTGTACATTTGCATCCTCTGTTTGATCACTGTAGGATACAAGAAATTATCATAAGCTTCACAAACTTCTAAAATAGGAGAGAATAAAATTAAATGAGCCATAAGACTAGAGTCTGAATGGACTTGATGCAGTTACTGTCCGTTGGCTGTTGATGATTTTGATTGTTCATTAGGTTACTTTTGTATTAAAGAACATTACTCTAAATATGTTGTGTTACATATAACATATTAATAACAAAGTCCTGGGCACTTGCAATTATTTGATGTCACATTTAATGACCAGGCAGTTCATTCAATAAGGCATGTGTTCAGTAGGTTCAAGTGCTACCCCATTTGAAGAACAGGATATCAAGGTTTGTTATATCGGTGATTTACTGTATACTACTTTAAATCAGTTTAACACTATAATGTTGGTCAACAACAGATACCTTAGAACATTACTGAGAAACTATGACCTAGAAGGGCACTCGATCAAGTGCATATCCTTGCAAATGCCATTCATACTAATAAAATGCAACTCATATCCATTCCTGACCTTGATTTTTGACCTACATCCATCAATATTTACTTATGAAATTTCTAGGCCTCCTAACTCCCTATCATCTTGTGAAGTTTTATTAACCCTTAAAGCACGGGTGATTGCAATTGTAGTCACCTCCCACGTTTTCCGTACAACGTGGGTGACTGCATTTGAGGTCTGAGCCTGATTTGTTTGATTAGGCTCTCTTTCAAGCCTGCCTGCAATCATCCACCCTTCTACACCCCCTCTCACTCAGTCTAACCCAGTCGCTAACCTTGAGAGGACGCCCGCCGCCTAGCCTCAACTCGTCAGTGAAGAGTATACGAGTAGTGAAATTGACGTTAATATTCAGTAAAGAGTATGTGCAGTGAAAGTGATGCTTTTTTATAGTATTCCTGATAGTGACAGTGTATAATGAGTGTGAGAAGCGAAAGTGATGTTTAGTGGGAGAAAATGTGAGTGAGAGAGCATGTGAAATGCTATGCACGTGTGTAGCGAAGGCAGTGATGTAACGCTACAGTGCTACCTGCTATATTATGGGTTTGGCACTATACAGGTACAGGGACTTCAGTGATATTTATTTTTCTTATTGAGCTTAGGAAGTGATCTAGGATACAACAGTGCGTCCATGGTACCCAATAATTTTTCACTATGTTAGCGATTAACGCTATTTTTCAAATACGTACATAAAACCTGACAGTAGTTATATTATAAAATTGTGGCTGTGCAACATGCTATTTTGACACATTTTATGATGAAATAAGAGTGTGGAACCATCATTGAAGAGTTCATAGGAGTGTAAAAATGTGTTTTGAGTGGTGTTTGTTCTGAGCTGGATACATGTCCTACAGATGTCAGTACTGACTTTGCAAGGACATCAAAAGACAGCTAAAGGTTTGCACTTCAATATCATGTATCATCTATTTATCTAAGTTTAGTAGTTTAGACGCTATGATCCGACAAAGGTTTGGTTACATTTTGCTATCTAGGCCTGCGCTACAGAGGTGGCTAGGCATAAACATCCCCGCCATTTAAGGGTTAAAATCCTTCTGCAAGGCTTAAATTACTGTATCTTGTTCACTAGCCAACAGGCAAAAAAGAATAATTACACAACCTTCAGGAAACTAAGTTTCTGTGAAGGTACTGTCATATATGAAATTCATCCAGATCTCATCTGAATGACTCATTGAACTGAAAATTTATATTACATTATGTAATATCCAAACTAGGACTACAACAATCACTATGCTTGGTTAATATGACTATCAAGAAGTTCTTACCATCAGCAGGAACCATTATGGCATCATGAAGAATAGTTGCACCACAACCAGCACCAGCTGAAAAAGACAAAGTACGTGAGGATAACATTCCTGTGGCAAATACTGTAAAAAAAATGTACAAAAATAGAAAGTTCAAGCCAAATAAATCTGGAATGCCTGAAAAGACAGAGAAAGAAAAAAGCTGAACATGAGAGAATTTATATCAGACTAGATACATTACTGGTACTGTATTTGCTAGATCTTTTCACACATTTCCACCTCAATGAGCCTCTCACTTGGGTGTTTTGAATCAATCCTTACAGCCTTCGATAAAAGACAGCCAGTCCAACCAGTTTGTATCTTTGTAAACATACAGTACTGTATTGTACTTTTAACAGCATGGACCAACCCCATGTCAGTAAGATGATGATGTTATTGTAGTTCCCCACACTATCTGGACGAGCAGTCCCGAGTCTGGTTGACCGAAGCCAAGACGATGTTTTTAAGGATACAGTAATTATTATTATATCCTCCTTTTCATTAAAAAAAAATAATCATGCACTGGATGCTTGGTCAACACACATAAGATGGTACAGTAGTACTGAACCAGGAAAATAAATATTAGCAAATTTTCCCTTGTCCTCATTTTAAGGATCAAAATGTGCTAAGTTCATACTTGAGCAACACAATATATACAGAATCTTCACTAAATACAGTACATGCATTAGTTTTCCTAACACACACCTACTTATATATAATCAACAACACTCACAGGATGTGAACATCTAAACTTGGATAGAAAGTAAAGAAACCAAAGTGCCTACAGTAGGGTGCCAAAATAGAGCTGGCAACCTATGCTATTCATCCATTCCTAAAATTAGACTGCAGGATTCTGAGTCTGCTGAACCAGGGAGCATCAGTAGGCTAATACAAGTGGTATCATAATACTTGTGTGAAATATCTGTTAATCAGAAGCAGTGATACAAAAAGTATTATGGGGTAGTATGGGATATTACATTCCCAGCAATTAAAATCAATTGTTTCTTTATTATACCATCTGTAAAAAACTATTCTATTCTTTGTAAACGTTCACTAATTACGTTTACCACCGTTATACTCTTTCTATGTAAAACACTATGACCACTGTATCACGATCATAATTTCATGGTACCTATCCCTCCCTTGAGCACCATACAGACCCATACCATCCAGTTTTGGTACAAACTGACTCCCGTGTGCTGGACAAATAACTTAATTACACTCAGATTGGCTCAACATATGGTGTTGGTCAAACCTTCTGCTGAATTCTTACCACACTAAAAGTTCCTTATAATCTTAAATACTGTATATGAGGAGGCCATGTTCTTGGTTTCACATGTTTTTTTAAGGAAGATCAAACAAAATTTTATGTGAAACTTAAATTAATTTTCATTTATGCCTTCCCTCTGTGGCTTTGATTAAAATTTTCTTGTTATAATAACATGTGCAATGTCGTGCATCACTAAAACATGTACATTTCTTCCAATGAAGTGCAAGAAAATATCTGTAATCGTTAATCAGTAAGTATGAAAGCAATATTCTACCTTGAGAATATGCTTTATTTATGGCTGGCCTAACAAGTTCATGAAAGCAGGAACACTTTAGTGCAAAAATTTTACTGACATTTCCACAAACATTCTTAATTTGCAGTTAAGGTCTAGAAATTGTAAAAAAAAGTACAGTACAGTAAGATCTCGCATCTAATGTGTTTTAATCTAATGAATTCGTATTTAACGACGTTTTGGATATCTACCTATATTCTCATCTAATGAGTATAGTTTCAAATCTAACGAAAAAATCCTGAGTGAACAGCGAAAAATCCCGAACAAACAGCCACTCCCCACTGCCTCCCTCCCTCCCGCTCAGTGTTGCCAGATATGCTTGACGAAATTTCCTTTACTTCAACATCAGAATTTCCCTTTTTACCTCAATTATTCCCTGTTTACTCTTGAACATTGATGGTCTTTTTGGTATTTCATCTGGTAGAAATTTCCCTGTTTACTCTTGAACAAACTGTAAATTATTTCCCTGTGTGGACTCCAAAATTCCCTAAAACAGAGAAACAAGAGATTCAGGAAATTATGGAAAATCTGGATGAAAATGATGGACAAAAGACTGAGTGAAGGTGAGGAGGATATAGTGAACTATCTTAGTGACATTCCTGATGACTTTGATGAATTTATTGTGAAGGAAAAAAGTGCAGACGAAAAGATAACAAAACTCCGGAGTCCGGGCAGCATCACGAGACACAGCAGACAGTGAGAGGGAGGATGGTGGTGGAGGATGTGGTGGTGGGAGTGAGGGAGCGGCATGCCGCATGTGATAAGTGATAACTAGTGTCCCTTGCCGCCGCATACATCCCTCATAGGAGAATTTTCCACATTTCTTGTATATTTTTTATTATTGTATGCCGTAAATACAAGCCAATTGAGTTTCAGTTGTATTTTTGGTACCGATTATAATTTCCTCCATATGTTTAATGTATTCACATCTAATGAATTCGTATCTAACGCACCTTTTTTGGCACCTATTATTAGTTAGATGCGAGATCTTACTGTAGTTGAAAATACCACTTACAACAATTGCCTGGTACCCGCAAGTTCAAAACTACTGTACAGTATTGTTGGGCAATAAAAATAACCAAACTGACGGAATGGTGGAGATCAATCTCAGTTTGGCCAGGAAAAAATTGCACGAGTTACCATTCCGACACTGAAAAATGTCAAAGTTCAACACAAACTTTTTTTATCTAGTATACCAATTTTTTATTCTAATTATAGCGACTGCAAATGTACCAGGTGTGTGTTGAACCCTACTCCTTTATGACAACCGATTGGTAATGTGGGTAGTGGAAACATGTTAGATTTTAAGAATAGCAACGGATTAAAAATTTACCAGCATCACCTGACTGGCTGTCCAGTACATAAATACTGAATTAGT
Organism: Petrolisthes cinctipes; assembly: GCA_033782935.1. Taxonomy (NCBI): domain Eukaryota; kingdom Metazoa; phylum Arthropoda; class Malacostraca; order Decapoda; family Porcellanidae; genus Petrolisthes; species Petrolisthes cinctipes. The sequence continues at coordinate 97,827 of JAWQEG010004050.1, read as the reverse complement.
GTTGGGCACTTCTACAACTACAGAAGTATAATTTTGTCTGCAGATTTGATTTGTGACAAATTTTATGCAAAAGGAGGATATGGTTATGAAAGCATCTCTGCATATATGTGTCTCATTCAGTACTAGAAAAATTTGCCAAACTTCAAAATACCATATTAATGTTAACCAGAAGAGTAAATAAAGACAAAAATTGTTGTGGATGAGTAAGATGCTAAGGATGATGTATACTATACATATAGCTGCTCTCTCTACTCCAGTGTCTCTATGTAAACATAAGGTGCAGTCATCTAGTGTGACTGAAAGGAAGCAATCAGTACCTTGAGGGTTCACTACCATAATCTCAGGGCCTCACAAGAGTCACAGACTACTGAGTCTACTGTTCAGGAAAATATAAAAAAAATGTCCCATTATACATTGGAACTTGGTCTCTGATACCCTATGCTGGTGTTGAATAATTCAATACAGTGCCAATAAATCTTGTCAGAGAGACTGACACAATCCAAATGTGTACAGTCAAAAGTCTTGTCTCAGGAGAATGAAAGTGACCATTTGAGTGTATCTTATGAACCAATATTTCACAGGTTGTTTAATTCAAAGGTGTTGACAGGACAATAGTTGAACATTGCTATACCTGGTTGAGACTCTAGTATAAATCAAATATGATACAATATTTTAAGGCCCGACTGTACTAACCTTCGTATCAGCTTCAAGATGAAGAAAAGAATATTTCTGTGCCAGATTTTCAAAACTTTGACTTCATATTAGTAGAAATAAAACAATGTCAGCAATGTATTCTCCTTTGTTGTAAAGTTGCTACGAAAGATTCTTACTAATTCATTAGTTTATGATCCGACTAATTGCGGGTTCACATATGCACGATTTACTTCTGGAATGAATATAATCTATCAAGGACAACAGTGTGTGTGTGTGTGTGTGTATGTGGGGGGGGGGAGTGACTGTCTTTACCTGACTTCACTAGGATAAGACCAGGTAATGATTGAAGAACACTAGGTAAGACAATCTCTGTGTGTGTACTGTACAGTATTAATAGTAATGGAAATACAAACTGTAAAATCCTCTTAAGTCAGTACTTGTTTAGTTGTAATTACGGATAAGTTGCAATGGCTAGAAAATACTCATACAAAAAATATTTTCTTATTTTGAAAAAACTTAACAAGAATAGAAATTGTAAAATTTCAGTCGTCATTTTTATTCCAACTGGATGATGTAAACACCAGAGTCGTTCACTCGTGTGTTGTCGTACCACACACATTGCCACCTTGCTTGTTCTCTTTCTTGTGACTTTACCCATTCTTCATAACGAGTTTTGCCATATATTCTCCAGTACCAAAGAGCAGGAAGGACATGAAACTCATCCACCTCCTGAATAGACTCATCGGCTGCATTGAAATTAGCGAATGTTGAGAATTAATGTACTATCACAATGACATATTGTGATGGTTATTCTGAGTACTGTAGTGGTTAAATTTTTTTTTACACTAGTGTTAAGTGATATTACCAAGCCTTAATCTGCTGCAATACAATGAGTGGGAGTTTTTTATTTACATTTTGCCTTTATTGTAAGGGAGGGGTGTGATTAATTATTAGCCTTGATTTTAGCTAATTTGCAAGGACTAGAGCTCCTATTGTTACTGTACTGGTCAAAAGTCCAGTATTAAGGATCCAACTGGATCCAGTGCAGGGAATCAAAGATCATCTCTTCATACCCAACAACTAGCAGAATGACAGAATGATAATTGAAACTCATAATCCACAAAATCAAGCACATTGCATAACTTGAACAAGTCCCCTTGTCTGATACCTCTGAAGAAACAGATCTCACTATCACCCTGACTCTCATTTGGGGGTCCAAGCATCTGCGCGGCTTCGGTCAACCAGACTTGGGACTGCTCGGCCAGACAGTCTGGGGAACTACAACAACAATAACAAAAACTTGAACAAGTACATAAATGAACAATACCCTCACTCACCATTGACCATATGGTTCTGGAGAGAGTTGGAGGAGGCGAAGCGTGCTTTGATGCCCTCATAGGCTGAGAAGTAGAGTGCATGTGCTGGCCCTGCCCCAATGACAACAGCACTCACACCCCCAAGAGGCCGCATGATGCCCTCAGAGTTCACCATCTTCATCAAACCCTCTCGGATGGATCGGTACGCTGCATCAGGGGAAGGCGCCAGACTCTGCATCCTTGTCTGTAAACACAGGCAATTATAAAACCCCTCTAATCTTATTATATGTACCATATCTAAGCCTTACACATACCGTATCCAACCTGTCCTAAACAATCACAAATGTGGTTTCCTAGCTATATCCTCCTTTGTATGGTTGAGTGAGGGGTCCAGAATCAAGAGGTCACATTCTGAAACTGGTGCAGTCTTGTCACGAGATCACTGAATGGAAAAAAATAAGTGAATGGAACTCTCGCTGAAGTGGCTATTAACAATCAGAGAAAAATCCACCTCTTATGAACCATAACTCATACATCTGTATTTTCATGAGGGTAAGCAAGTCTAGCTAGGTGTGTGGCAAAGCTTCACAAACAATACTGCTTTGCAATTTTCTGTAAACCAAAGCACTGTTGGTATTACATATTTTTTTTGCAGATTATAAACTGAGGAATAATAAGAAATTATTTCACATAATGTGCTATATACATTATATTATTGGAATTTTGAGCCAGGGGAACACAACTGTCCTAATGGACACGAGGGTAGGCCCCAAGTTACAATGGTCCGTGTTTGAGTATTAGGATTGGTAAATATTGAAAGAATTACCGCTATTGCATACGGTTTTTCTACCTTCATTACCCACATATTTAGACCATTTTTAAGACTATTTTCTTCTATGGCATTTCCTACACAAATGCCCCATTTCTAAGATAGGGCAATTTTCAATGGGGCATTTTGAAATTAGCCTGACCTTACCTAACCTAGACCACAGCAGACTACCGGGACCTAACCTGGGCAAACTACCGGGAAATAACCGTGGTAAAGTACAGGAATGACCGGGGCAAAATACTGGGACCTAGCCAGATCTGGCAACACTGCTACAAAACGGTAATTCTTTCAATAAATACCGTATGATTTTTCTATTTAGTTGGCAAAGGCACCATTACACTGCCACATAGACAATTTAATGTTGCAATCACAAAACAACTTATGCTCTGGTTATCAAACCCAAAACATGACATTTCACCATACTAATAGATTACTGATCTGTTGTGGAGATTTATGTAATTTTGTACATATCCATATAACTAAATTACACTTGTTTACATCCAGCCCAGCAGATATGGGTGAAGGTCATGACAACCACCCGTATAGTTCCATCCTACTCCACAAAGTCCGAAATTTCACCGGACATTACTCAGGTTGAAAGTGAAGACATGGAACATTGCAGATCAGTAAAATGAAATGATTCAGTAAGAGTGAATGGTGGTTGAGGGATGACTGTCACTTCACCCTGCCTGGCCCCTTCCCTCCAGTAATGGCCCTGATGAGTGAGAGGTGTGGTGATGGTGATGGTGGTGATATAGGACCTACTACACCACCACCATTATATACCTCATACCGCCACCATACCACTCCACCAGTAGTATGATTGTCACGTTGACTGTACTTCTCACCTTGACTGAATCAATGGGAAACATTACGCAATGTTCCATAATTCCAGCCAGGGCTCCGGCCGTCATATGTACCCCTACACTTCCGTTTGGTAAGCTCTCATAGTCGTCGAAGTCCATACTGTCTGTTTCTCACACTTTACACACTTGCACAGTTGCCTCACTCGTCGTCGTTTCGTTCGGCTGGGAGAAAGAGAAAGTAGAAGAATGGTATTATGAGAGAGTATGCAAGCACGACCTAAACAGCAAGGCGGCACACAGCAAACTAAACCAGTGTTGCCACGTCTGATGTAAGAAATTTACCCATCTTCAACATCAGAATTCCCCATTTTATCTCAGAAATTCCCTGTTTACTCTTGAACATTGATGATGGTGTTTTTGGTATTTCGTCTGGTAGAAATTTCCCTGTTTACTCTTCAGCAATCTTTATATAATTTCCCTGTGTGGACTTCAAAATTCCCTAAAACAGAGAAATGTCCCTGCAACTGGCAACACTACTTCCACCCCTCACACTCCATCTACTCCCAGGAATCACACCAACCTATAACACATATATCATTCATACTTATTTAAGGTTTAGTACCACTATGAATGTAAAATTGGTGACGGATTTCCTCTGACTTACTAAATAACTCAATATTTTTTATTATCTTCCTCCTGTAACAAGTTTACATAATAATTTACATCACGATAATATTATAGAGGGCGCGCGTGTCTTATAAAATGCACATCGCACCGAAGCTCTGGCTGTTTCTCAACATTTCTCTTACATTCTAACTTTATTCAAGCAGATATTTAGTACTAAATACAAACAAGTCATGAAAATCACAAAAAAATTTCAGAAACAATATCCCGAAAGACAAATGATGAAAATAACCAATAACATACACGACTCTGAAACTCAGCCATCTCATACACCCCGCGAGAATGCATTGAAATCCATGGAATGGGAACAGTTCATAACATTTAATTGATCTCAAATGAACTAGCACAAATTCCAACGACTGTGAGAGAAAAAACGGCTACACGTCACCAGTTATGGTGGTGCACTGTAGTCAACAGAAACAAGTCACAAATACCGGGATAAAATCTATCCTTTCAACCTATCTGAAATAAGGACGAGTTCTATCTTTGTTAATATCGAGGATGAAGAGGAAGAAAAGAGAGCAATAACACCAATCCATCTCTTATAGTTGCGGTACGTATCGCTAAGTGGTTTCTGAAATACTCTTTTTTTCATACAATTTGGTGTATCTGAGTGGCCATTACTCAACAAATATGTTCCATAATGTTGGCACAAAGGTTCAGAAAAAACGCACTATTGTGAGACCAATATAGGACGCTGAAGCAGGTAAGACAATTGGCCAGTGACCGTGACGAGGGGAAAGTTTTTCATCAACATCATAATATTATACACCAATCTGTGAGTACACACACAAAAGATCTTCCCTCAAACCCTCAACCAGCATTTTGGGCCCTATTCAATACCATCAGTACGGTTCTCTAGAATATTGACTTATAACTTATGCGAAACAGTACGATTTGTCAGCGAAACAGAGGAACGTGAAACCCTTCAAAATGTGTCACAAAACAAAAAGAACAGCTGTAATGAGGAAATATTCTTGCAGTAGTATTTATTTGGGAGGAATCGATAGCCTCCAATTCATCTACATCAGAGGCACAGAAGCCCACGACACGGTTCCCTGGCACCCCATTGTGACCAAGATGAAGACTTAGGTGTAGACGGCATGTGACAAAGATTAACATTACAGATAGTGTATGTTATGCAGAGAAAGATTAACTCTTAAACACCGTCTGACGATTTGTGCCTTTATCTCTTAAATCTGATGTATTTACTTTCTTGTCGAAGGGAAGGACTCATATGGCATCAAAAGTTATAACAACTACAAATTTCAGTTACTTTGTATGACAACAAGGATATACCCCACTGTCTAAGAGTTAAGGGGTCTATGTTGTCGGTGAGTTCCTCCAAACTAGCGGCTGTTTTGTGGTACAGATTACATGAATCAGTAGCCTCCAATCAGTTGATTAGTTTATATCACAGAATCCTTCATGTCTTAGGACAGCGTTTCCCAACCTTTTCCGACCATAGCACCCCCTGTTGTCATGTCTAAGCAGTCCAGCACCCCTAACTAATATCTTGTTATTAGATTTTAGAAATTTAGAAGGATAAAAGAAAGTGAAGTGTCATCACTTCTTTTACAGATGAAAATATGAAACGACACATGGAAGAGAGAGAGAGAGAGAGAGAGAGAGAGAGAGAGAGAGAGAGAGAGAGAGAGACTTTCCAATGGACTTACCAGTATTACTGGAAACAGAAGATAGACTCAGCTATGCAGACAAAACTCAAATGTGTAGGAGCTGTACTGTTTTGTTGGACTGCTACTGATTAATTAACTACAGTGCTACTGCCTGGCTGCCGCTGGTCCCATAATCTCGCCGCTCTCGTGTCAGATACATAACTCGTATACGCACCGAACGTGTACCACATTTGGTCGTGCCTTGCTAGGACGTGATATTTTATTGCCATGTGTGCATCACTTCCCAGCACCCCCTATAATTGATTTCAGCACCCCCAGGGGGTGCTAGCACCCCAGGTTGGGAAACGCTGTCTTAGGAGGTCCAGGTTAAGTATAAAGAAGGGACTCTAGGTGGTCATGCCCTCGACTGGAATATTTGATTTTAGTCCAGGCAATAAAGGCTGACAAATATATTCAAAATATCTTTCCATATGGTGTCGATTTTTACCTAACATAAATAATAACTCTAGACGATTTTATTCAACAGACAATAAACTATAGACTGTTAGTACAGGCCATGGGTTGGCATCAGGGATAACTTTCTTACCGTACTAAATTTTGGTTTGTATGCAACAAGAAAGAGTAGGGGGGGGGGTACGTGGTTAAAGGTGCTTAGGAAAATATTAGTATGTATGTGTATAATATACAAAGGATGTTCAAACTCATGTTTCTGAGTGTTTTTCGTTTTTACCGATAGTCTTCTAAATCCAATTACTTATTCCTTGGCCCATCCTATACCCTATGCCTACTAATATCATGATTATCAGTTCACAGCTTTTTGAGATATGAGTGTTTACAGAGACTGACTGACAGACGAATATATACATTACCTTCAGTTTCCTTTGCGAAGGTAAGAACAGGACCAAAAATAAATGTGGGACACTGTGAAATGGGCAGAATGGAATGGAGCTGTGATTGGATGTGAAAATCCGAATCCTAACTGAAGAGCTTGAAAGCTATAACCATTTTATTCAAAGATGGATCTTCACTGTGGCAAATATCGTCTTTCGCCTGTCTTAGTAAACAAAACGAGTGGAGTTGACGTGTGAAGGAAGTATAAATGATTCAATATCGATTCCCTATACCGGTAATTAACTCTGAAGAATATTTCTCAACTATCACACTTTACATTGGAGGGAAGCACACTGCGATTCAAAATCTGACAAAAATCAGACAATGGATTAGCCTACGTCATATCAAATAATAGTGTTAGATCAGTGTCAAACTGTTAACAATGTCAGTGGAAATTCCCGTCTTGCAAGGGATTAACTATAACTTCATCTACAGTGTTAGCATAGGTTTACGGTTGTGTAATACACACTGTGCGATGTTTTGTGTAACGTCTTCAGTTAGAATCCGCTGATGTATAATTCCAGAAAAATGAACTATATATTATTAGTCAACGGGCAGCTGTTTCAATAACATAACATCAGTGGATATTACCGTAATAACACACACACACACACGCATACCAACCTCTCTCTTAGTGTATTTGACTCCGTCATGTCATATGTATAGTTACCCAGTACCCAGCTTAATTAACTACGGCGTTCTAAACGTCTCATAAAATGTTTTATTTTTATTTTCATATCTGGTTCCTATGGCTGACCAAATTTTCTCGAGGCAATAAGGTGGGTTTGCAGTAGGCGATGTGATTGTTTGAGGTGTAGCTTGCTGTTTGCCGGCCTGACAGCCATGACGGCAGTGCGAGGAATGCCATTGATTTGTTTAGCCTCAAGTTAGTCGTCGCAAGCGGTTCCTGCCTCGCCCATCTCACTATGTATAGGCTATACTGTACGTGGATGAAGCACAACACTACCAGGGAATCATAATATAAGCAGGAGCAGCCGCTGACACACGAAATATAAAAAGGTACCACTACTTCCCCATTCCTGAAAAAGAGAGGAGGCCGACTCGACTAGGCTACAGCAATGGCTCAGTTGTCCTTGGGGACCAGAGAAACTTGACCTTGACCATACTGGTGCTGTACGTCCCCTCATCACAACAAACAGCTGCACACAACCATGACAGATTACCAACTTTTAGAAATGCTAATCTTGAAACGAGTAACGTTATGATTCTACTTAACAGCAGGTAGCGAATGTGGTTTATTATTCGAAGAAAAAGGGGACTATATTAAGTTAGGTATCAATCATTCCGATGGTGAAGCTACAAGGAATAGACAGCTAATAGGCCTAGTCCGGTATGTTACGATAGTATTACGTAACAAAGATTACAGGTTAAAGCAATGATCATAAGTAATATGATGTGAGTTTGGTGTTGAAGAAACTACGAAATGTAATAGATTGATCAAGCTAACCCATCTGGAAATAGAACGCCTATTATAATCGGTTTGTTTTCATCTGATTTCAGTGAGGCATCGTAGATATGGAACCTGAGCAATACATTATTATTTCATTCGTTGTGAACTCGCTGTTATCCATAATAAACATAAAAATAAAGACCGCCTTCATCATCATTTCAGGGTGGGATAAAGTGCTAATCCATATTTGCACATCATTGTGAGTTTACTTGGGAATATAATAATTTTGATTCCTCGAGATGAAAGTACGTTAGTTGAATGAAATATCACGCACAACAAGAGAGAGAGAGAGAGAGAGAGAGAGGATGGTCACGAAGAAGCAGGAAATCCCAGAGGAGGGGGAAAAGTACAGCAGCAGTTTTGTAACTCCCATTAATTCTCCCCGGACTCTTCCTAAGATCAGATGACGTAATAGGCGGGATTCTCAGCACTGAACAGTCGGCAGCATAAGTAAGCTTCATTTTCACCTGGGTAAATATGAACCTAGTAATGTTATAACACTTACTTTAATGCAGAGATAACAGACATAGTTCTGATATGAATAAAACTAGTTCAGAATGTATCTTTACCTGGTCATATTAGCATCATTAAGTATACTAAATGGAATGGACACGTATTTGTGCTGCCGTCTGTACCTACAAGTTTCTTTCCCCTTCCCTTCTACGTAATACAGTAAGTGAACGTCGTGGCCTGTTGAGGAGTGGGTGGGTGGGGAACGTTTTATATCAGTGAAGTTTTATTGTTCTGATTTAAGAAATTTAAGTAACTCGTGTAATACACTGAGTATGTAGACACATGTTGCAAATATGTATGCTGTGGTTAACATACTGTACTATCAATCTCTATCTGAGAGAGAGAGAGAGAGAGAGAGAGAGAGAGAGAGAGAGAGAGAGGAGTTCTCGTGACATTTTAATTTTGAAGTAAGTCTAAGAATACAATTACAGTAGAGCTTCTCCCCAACATAAAAAAAAAAAAAAAAAAAAAAAAGTTTGGTGATTGTCATAGAAAAGACTCACTTGCCGTCAGTTGCTGTATAAGTTTATCAAATACCACAGTAGGAAAATTCTGCTCCAGCAGAGAGAGAGAAAGAGAGAAAGAGATCTGACGCCTGTTCAAAGCTTATATTTTATAACATTAACCATATACACATAGTTAATGACAACGATAGGATATATAGTACAAGCCTAGAAGGAAGTTAAAATAGTAGATGATGGCTGCACGAATGTATCTTTGCAATGGATTTTCACCCAATCTTTCTTTTACTTCTACTATACACACCAAATAATTCTTTACTACATTTCTTATAAGAAATTTTATATACAAAACAAATAGCATAAGATATTACTTCCATGGGTAATAGAACAATTTTACCATGATGTAAAACCAAAGACTATTATGACCGTTGCTTCGCTGAAATATGAATATTTACAAAGACGGCCAGGCCACGTGGTAGGCGAGAAAAATATGTGTATACAGTACAGTACAATGTGTGCGAGAAGTTCTTGTATCAACCTGTACACACACAGTCACACACACCAGACTTCAAGGCCAACGGACCAGTCATACTCTCTTTATGCCTGGAAATAAGATATATACTTCACGACTATAAGTTCCAGTCACCACCACCTCATGTCAACATCAGCTCACGGCCAGGGTGCCATGACCATTACAATATTCCAATGATACTGACAACAAGCAAGTACACACATTCGGCAGGCAAGTGGGAACAAGATTTTGGTCCTTGCTGACAACGACACGCCTAACAATAGGAAAACTTTCTAATCACAATCTTTGTAAACTTCGTCAAAATGTTGACATATACTTAAAAGATTTACTATTTACAATTTTATACATTGTAGGGAAGTCCCCCCCCCCAAAAAAAAAAAAAAAAAAAAAAAATTGCACGCTACTGTGGTGATGAAGGGTTGTATCGATAAAGGTAGTACAGTGTTGTTAAATCTGGAGAGACTAATTCCTCCAAAATATTCCAAGCAACAGGCCATCATTATTTATGTTCACCTGGTCCTGTTTCCTGGCATAATTTGGAGGAATTAAGGCACTCTAATGAACCAAAAGTGTATTACCCCCTTAATAGATATAGTTATTATTATTATTATTATTAAAATAGACAAGAGACACAAAGCTGGGAGAGAATGCAAGCATTCTATGAATCCGAGGACCCCAGCCCCATGAATCCAACCTGAAGATAAGAAGACAGCTTAGAGAAAGAAAGATGAGCAGTTAGCTTAATAAAAACATATTAGCCCTACTCTTGAAGCCAGCCAGTCCTACACCATCAAAGACAGATTTACCAAGTTTTTTTTATGTTAATACACCCGGGGTTATTACAAATCGAGTACCGACAGACAACACAACATAGCGGCTTCCAAGACAGTGACAAGACAACGGGGATGCATGCTGTCTGGAAACAACTTGAAGGCCACTATTTTCTCTTTGCATACCGGAGGTGTGTGTGTGTGTGTGTGTGTGTTAGAGTTTAGTTGGAGGGATTAATAACCTCCAATTTGGTGGCATCTAATTTCCTTCATGGATCGAACGTGAGTGGAGGTGAAATGTCGTCATAATGTTGGCAGTAATTCCACCTTGTGAAACGAGCTACCTGCAGCGAAATTTCTCAGAAGGCGGAGGGGAGGTGCTGACAAGTTGTAGGATACACAGAAACCTTAGTAGCAAACACAACACATATACAATGTAGGTAAACACAAGACGACATTAAGGAAGACTATTCAATATAAAATTGTACATTATTTTAATGTTTGAATTCCCACAAATGTTTCATCAATGATCAAAGTTCAGGTCATCATCACCCAACCAACCAACACACGTCAGCAGTTCAAGGCACGCCTTTACTTTCATTCAACTATAGCGAGGGACATGGAGGAATATCCCTAATATTTCAACTCTATGGTAAGTATATTGTCATTTGTGTTTTTAGACGTGAGGCGGTCTTATATTCTACAGCCGAACTACCTGGAAATTCCTATATATACTTTTTTTTTTTTTTTTTTTTCTGCCCCACTAGATGACGACACCTTATTTATACACGTCACTATTAGGAGAGAGCAGCTACACCGTCACTTACAGCATCTTGAAATATGGTCGGGCATCTTCTAATGTTGTGAGTTGGCGACGATGTAGGGGGTATTTTCTTGACGTGTCAGCGTAGCCAGGATAATTGACGAACAGCTGGACCCAGTTCACCTCTGAAAAATCCCAGACGTTTCTCCCTGGACTCGAACCCGGGCCCTCGCAGTCCAACTCTCTATCCACTCTGCCATCGCCATGGCACGTAGCTACCACAATAATATCTATGTTTGCTTTAGGGGCCTAGTATTATAATGTCGGTGAATTTGAAGGGATACTGATTCCATAACACTATATGTGAATAACAATCCCACAATATGAGTGTTGTTCTTTGCACTGGGTGAAGAAATCAATAGTCTCCAATTCGCTGATATTACAAGACCTTTAGATTGGTGTTGGGTTAGTGGTAGTAAGTGTGTGAAAAAATTCTGTGGTCATGTGGGCAATGGTAAAGTTGCGTGAGTGAAAAATGTCTATATAAACAATACCACAGATACTTCGACGGGGTGTGACCCATGGTGGTAGTGAACAACATTATCATTCCTATCCATACACACACCCCGTGTGAGCCTCAACAGATACGATGAGTGGGCCCCTGACAATACCTAACTGGAGTGAACATTTGTAAAAACCAAAGGTCATCAGGGTTGCCATGCTCTATTATGTACAGTCTCGGCCTGGTGTAAGTATTCACTCACTACCAGCCAACCCCGGCATGTGGCACCATCGCAACCAGGGATACGAGGGATGAAACAGGGTCAAGACTCATCAATCTGAGTTGAATCAGCGAAACACTGTCTTCACTCCACCTTCTCGCTGGCACAAATAACTGATTCGACTCAGGTTGGCGTGTCTTGCCCTGCTGCACCCCTCGTATCCCTGGTTGCTATGGTGCCACATGTCTGGGATGGCTGGGAGTGGGTGGATACTTACTCCAGGTAGAGACTGTACATTTGCCATGTTTGACGAGAAGTAAGTATTGCCTTATCAACAGCACCACATGTGTTGCTCGTCTAGATAACAGCTGTTTCTGTTACACACTGAACCTCCCCCTACTTTCCTATATACACTAAACCACTGGTGCCAACATTGCAAGCCAAGGAAAATACTGTATGTGTACACGGTTGACAGCAATAATATCTCGACACCTAATATTCTGGCATCAGTATCTACCATTAAATAAACTCCCAGCATCATTGTCCAGCTCCTTTATTCATATCTTATGTATACCGGTAATTACTTTTGACACGCTTCACCTAAACCGGGAAGTGTACGGTATAGTGTATATAGACCTAACTGTGAACTTTCATTAGTAGCAACAATAAATAAGTCTTGGATGATATATATAATAGTCGGCAACTGATCATCATAACAATAAATGCGGAGGTTCACAACAACAAACAACAAGGAAATGTATGGAGGCAGGAATCAAGGTCGGCTGGACCTCTATTGTCAAGGAAGGACGGAGGTGAAGAATGGTTGGTCAAGGGTGCATGGATGGAACAGAGTGAATGCAGGACATGGTGTATATTATAGGAGGTGGAGGATAACTGGAATGAAAGTGTGGAGGTAAGTCTATGAAGAGTGTGCTGTGCTTATGCTTGGGAAATGCCAACAGATCTACATTTGCCATAACTTAGTTGAATAGCGAAACATGGCTATCTACTGATTTAGGTTGTCTGTGTACAAGTCCTAATGTCTATATTAAATCTGAAATTAAATAACGAGAAGGTAAGATACCGATTCCACTGCCGATTCACGCCCAATCGCTGAATGACTGGCTACTCTAAAATTAAACTACCGTAACTGAAGTTCTCTTGTTTCGTAAATGTTATAGTTTCCAAGATTTTATCCATAAAGTATGTTTCCTTTGCCCTCCCATGTACAGTAGACAGGTAAATCGACAAAAAATCTAACCACAACTGAGGATCCTGAAGAAGTATAAGTTAAAATGGTGATATATCAAAGAATTATTAACCAAACAGTTATTAGTTAAGTAATGACCAAGCACTGTCACCAATATCAAACAAATTCTTCTTTCAGACGCAATCAGGTGTGGTGTGATGTTAGTGGCTCTCAGCATCAAACCAGTAAATATGTCATTAATTAAGATGACAAAAATATCCTCCTCTGAAAACTTCATTATTGTCAGGGATGGATAATTACTAAACTGGGTAATGCGAACAGACTATAACTGAGGAAAGGACAGATGAGACAGGAATTGTGTTGAAAGGTGAAGCTAGGTAAGAGGAGTAGAGTACAGTGTATCTTGTAGAAATCGGCAACGTACGGTGATTTGACTATAATGTAATGAAGGTATAATTTGATATTTTCTTCAAGAATAAGAACATTATTTTGCTTTAGCCTACATCTGTTGGCCTGCTGGAATTTCGCTATACACAAGTCAAGCAAAAACACAACAGTACTGACTAACATTATTATAGTCTGTGGTAATATACGCTCTGATTGCTGATGACTTGTAGTTTTATATTCTATTGTCGGGTCATGGACCTCTGCGTCACCATGATAATGCAAAGTTATATTATATAGTATTGCTAATCTTTCCATATAGTACATTTTTACCAGGCAATCTCTTTCCCCTTCCATATATACCTTGCCCTCTGTGAAGGGTTTGTAAGGAGGTGTGTGTGTGTGCGTGTGCGTGTGTAACAAGCGGTTGGTTAATACGTATACTCCTCTGCAACAAAACAGATCCCCTACTTGTTTACTAAGGAAGTCTGTTTTCTGGCATAGTTTGGAGGATTCAGTAGCCCTCTAATTCGCACACAACAAAATGATCCCTTAAGTCCGTCTCTCTCATCTTATTGCATCTTCAAAACTGTCCCAAGAAACATACTCGTCCTAGCATACATGTTGTTTTGAGGCAGGCTCAGGAGGAATCAGTAAACTACAAGTCGCCAAGAAAACAACTGTCGAAGCCTTCATATTTCTATTATAAAATTCGTCAGATGGTTTTTCTTTACCTTGGTTTTTCTTCTTGTCGGAGGGAATTAAGGGGATAGCCTAGTATTCTTTTGGTACGTACATTGGAGTTCCTTCACTCCTCTAAAGTATGCCAGGAAACAGGACCAGATGTACAAATATAATGGTGTCTTGTTGTTTGGAAATGCCTGGAGAAATCAGTTGCTCCAGATTTACCAACACTATACTATATCCCCTTATTAAGAACTAGAACACAAAGGTTAGACATTACTTTAAATAATCAATATACAATACCATGAGTTGCACACACACACACACACACACACGCACACACACACACACACATTAGTCAGTGCCCGCACTCTTGTGTTCGATATGAATGAAGGAAGGATGCATGAGAGGAACTATGAACCTGACCACACATACAACAAGGGATTAATTACCAAATGTAGACGAACAGAAATGACCCAGAGAGACTTCATGATAAGTTTCCCGCTGTAAACGTATTCTGTGGAACACTTAAATAACCTCTAACAAACACATTGGTGCCAGCATAAAATTGCATCATGTGTCCTGGATGTTGAGTGCTTCACAAAATACATTTAAGGTGGAAAATTTATCTCAATCTGTTTTTGGGTCAATCCCCATGGTGTGTTTTTCTGCTGCCATCAAGGTCAGGTTATATAAAGGATTACATTATGTGTCCTAGAGGTTGAGTGCTTTACAGAATACATTTAAAGTAGAAAACTTTATCTTAAGGAATTGGCTGTTGACATATAATATGGTAAGACTAAAGTAGGTATCACACGGGCCTATTTACCTCTATCCTGTGGCCAATCTCAGACTTCGTGGATCCTCCAACGCGTTTTAATTAATTAAGAGAAATCTATACGAGGGAAATTTAGTAAATCGGAGGATGAGGCAAATTTAGCTTTAGATCGGAGGATTATGGACTGAAAACGAAGGAAATGCCCTCCAGTATGATGTAGACTCAATATTGACCGTGGTGTTCTGATCAGTAGCGTGAAGGGAGGAAAGGTCTACAATCTACATGGATACTTTTGGAAGATCAATTGCTTATAAGGACATCATTCTTGGCAGCGTAACAGATAAGGTCATATGCCGCCGGAAGCCCATAATAAATAACATTTGAGAACCTTATATTGTCAAATAACTGAATTTATGTACACAAAGAGGAATGATTGGGATAATACACTTTTGGTATCTACATTGGAGCGCCTTGATTCCACCAAAGTATGTCAGGAAACAGCAGGTCCAGATTAACAAAAATAATGGTGCATGACCTGTTACTCGGAATAGCTTGGAGGAATCAGCAGTTGCTCTAGATTTACCAACACTACACTGTTTATCTTTACATGGTCATAACATTAACATAAATAATCATGATCATTTTGAGCTCCTTTACGTGTCAGGTGTGAAGTGAGGTGAGACATAGATAGAGTGATAATGATCGTACACTCACGCCCCAAAGTTCGTTGAGGACCCTGTGCTCGTGTATGATAATTAATTGGAGGCTTCTAATTCCTCCTGACTATGCCACGAAACAAGCTTCTTCTTCCATATAGGTGGTGTTTCGTGGTAATAATTGAAGGACACATTTACTTCCAATAATTTTCTGACTACATCACAAGGTCCCTTAACTCCGCCAACCAGCTATATATTGCTTCCCTGGATACTTCAGATGTTTAGGATTGTCTCAGTGCCAACCAGAAAAGGACGATACAATTAAATCTAAAGGTTTGAAAGTGGTTAGCGGAGTTAAGGGGGAAGTTTTGTGTTGGTAATTCTAGAGCAACTGAATCCTCCAAACTATTCCAAGCAACAGAACACCATTATTTTTCCTCTTCTGGTCCTGTTTCCTAGCATACTTTGGAGGAAACAAGGCACTCCAATGTACCAAAAAAGAATTACCACCTTAAGGGGAGATTTTCTTGTTGGTAATTTGGAGGGCTATTGATTCCTCCAAACTATGCCAGAAAACAGAAGACCTCAACGTTACAAATGGGGTGTGTCTCTTTCTTGGTACTGGTTAGATGAAGACAATGACCGATAAAATATTTCCACTAGGTTTAGGCAGACTACTTGTTGTCCTACTGATTCTTAAGTCTTTCTCTAAGTCCACGAGTTTTCAAACAAATAATGGCACGAGAAACTATATGGTTGGTGAAAAGAGGCGTTGTAGTGCTGTTTTATGGGGGTAAGCGTCCTGATTCCTCTAGTCTAAAGTATGCCAGAAAAACAGTACCAGATGTACAAAAATAATGGTGTCCTGTTGGTTGGAATTGTTTGGAGGAATCAGTTGCTCCGGATTTACCAACAGTGTACTATCCTCTTAATTAAGAAATACATGCAATACCTATACCAAAATGAAACGATAGAAAGGCAAAGAGTATATAAATTAATGAATATATAAAATAAAAAACAGTGGGCCCATGTGCAAGGTCAATCATGGGCAGGGTTAAACAGTATATACGATGGCCCTCAAGACAATAACAAGAGCCATCGAATCAGGTCATCCAAAGACACTACAAGGAGCAATCGAATCAATCATCGTTATTGTCAAGCTGAAGGCCAACATAGACATAGGTGGGTACTGTAGGTTAAGCCCATGACCTTTCTGTCACTCCTTTATGACCTTGTGTGCTATGACTCAAAACTTACCTTTAATCTATAAAGATATATCGTTGAGCAGCACTGATAACATACCATTCCGTAACTTAACACAAACTTTACCAAGAAACAGATTGGCTATACCTGCCTGTTCTTCATCAGTTATGTGGTATAGTTTTGAAGAAAAAAATATCTCCAAATACCGAAAATATAAATTCAGACACAGGAAGGTATAGTAGAAGTTTAAATATTAAGGGTATGTTTTTTTGTTGCTGGTGAATTGAAGTGTATAGGTCCCGAAGCATGACTGTACCACAAAATAGTCCCTGGCCTGGGATACGTATAACCATACGGTATAGATAACAACACGCACCGAGATAATCTCTTTTCTGTACAACAACATTTGGGCACGATTTTATTTCCTTAATACCACTACCATATGCCTTTTTGTATTAGGGTCTCTTTCGAACCTACAATATCATAATATCTTATTTAGCAATGTCTCGCCAAGTTAGGTACGGTATTATAATGGACCTGTGATCTTGTCGGAGAACTGGTGGTTACAGATTCCTCTTGACTTTGTCAAGCAACAAATACACTACCGGTACTCTTATTTGTAAGTGGAATTGCTGTTTTATTTGCAGTTTGAAGGAATCGGTAATCTCAAATTTTCTGAGTATATCATCGACTTTTCAATCCTTTTACTGCGGAGAACAACTATAGACCGTAACAAACACTATAGAGACAAGGAAACCACATGCAACAAAAGGATTCAATAAATACAAACCAGCGGGGACTGTACTACTGGAATGGTGTGATCATGTATGGTTATGAATATGACCAACAAAGCAGGGCAACAACATGTGGAGGAGCAGAGAACAACACAACACGTACAGTACTGCCAGCCACTTAAGTGAACTGGGGCTTCCTGCCTACAGTACTCTACCTCTCCCCTGTACTCATCCACCTATCATCACAACATCGTATTCAGTTCACTCTCGCTAATCGGAATAGGGAGTTTTTTTTTAATTATTATTATTGAATGTTGAATATCATTACAAATTTATCTTATGGGGTTAAATCCTCTCCTGTAATGATGTATCCACCTCTTATTCATAAGGTCTTATTTACAAATGATCAAAACTCAGATATGATGGTGCAATATGAGTCGCAAAGTGAATTCTATCTCCCGTTGCGATCAGTTTTTCTTCAGCAGTTCAATATAAGGTTTCGAACCGATGGATCATGGCATTAATGACCTCCAACCTGGATGATCAATGTTTGTTCGTTTGTGTATCCCGATCCAGTTTGACAGAGTTCACAAAGGTTGGGTTAGTGTATGATATATCTTTACAAATACACAGATATGGGGATACTGGGAAAGTAAACAAAAATTTACCTTGAATATATTCTAATAAAATTTACTTGGCGAATATGCACCGACTGACAACCTTCCAGCTGATCTGACATTCTAGTCATGCTCTAAGTGATTATTTCCATTTCCTATAAAATATTAAAACTATTAAATGGCTGGATAAAATGTGATATGATTTGTTTAGGCTGGCACGGAACCAACATTTGCTGCAAAAAACTAAGAATTTTAATGAGGTAATGAGGATACCAGTGCACTTTCGCCTAATAAAAAAAATTAATGATATTCGGTACTATATTTGGGAATATATTCTTATTAGTGGGACATCTACGCTGACTCAGACCAGCACACAGGATATTGTACTGATCAACGTCAGAGGGGTATAGCCTAATCTATCACAACATCACTCAAACTCGCACGAAAACTCATCTTTCCCTCATATTCACATAAAAGCAAGCCAGTCGTTAGTATCTCCATAATTCTATAATCAGCATACCAGATTGCTTAACACTACTAATGCTGATAACAGCTAATATACTTACTGATAAACTTACAACTGAGAGTAAAAACAATTAATGTTTTTCATGTTCATGGTCATTTTATTGTTATATATATTGGTTAACCCCAGCTGACAAAATTCACACACATCAACAATGCACAACTTATAAAATCGTGTGAACATAATACTTTCTTTAGCACGGTCTTTTTTATTCCCCCCTTATAGACTCTTAAACACGACCAAAACTAAGATTCTCAGCTTATATTATTTTCCCGAGAGCAAAAGGATTAATCTAACTTACCAGCGACATGACCAAAGTGTGGAAAGAAAATCAACATTGCAATTATTCAGAAAAATGGTCTTTGTACAAGGGCCGTGTTGTCATCGTGAGGCCCCAAGCTGATCTGTCATTCTGAATTTCTGGGTAACCTAAGCTCGACTCTCCTAAAGTGTCTGCAACATTTAGTTCAAGTCTGTAATGTAATATTGATGCTGTTGTTTATGTGCGGATTTCTATTTTCCTTTTATGTATGTCGAGTTGCCAAGGTACTCCTCAACACGAAAAATAGTATGGTAGCCTAGTAGTCCGAAAAATATCTATAATGCGTCAGTCATTTTGAGGGTGAAAATTCCTCTCACCTACATGAACTAATGAATAATATTTTACTTTGAAATCCCTGTTCCAATAGTGCAATCCACTATCTGCTGATACTCAAGTTTATTTGATCCTTATCAGGCCTACAGTACATATTCTATTCCTAAACTCCGCATCCCGGGTGACGAATGTGATTGAAAAGAAAGGTGAATATGGGCAACTGCACAACCGCTACACCTTGCACCCACGCACTGTTCGTCAGACATTATAAAACATTGATTACGATGGTGGTAAAAAAAAAAAAAAAAATCAGTTCCCTTTGTGATACGGCAAGATAAGGCAAGAAGTGAAAAAATGGACAAGCATGACAAGAGTGAGGGAGGGACAGCTTTATTTCGAGAATGTAAAAATCGCCGTTGTCTTGAATGCCTTTGAAAGCGTGAAGGGATGGAGGAAACCTTTATGTTGGGCAAATGACGGAGGAGAATGTGCAATTCTAGACTAAGTGTTATACTGTACAAGCATGAACCTGAAATTAATTGTATCTGAGAGAGGCCATACCAATACTGTTGTATGATTAGACTATATTCCAGACTTACTAAGTTTACGACACCTGCTTGATAGTACTAATAAGGCCCAGTAGGTGCTAACGTTCATATGACGCCAGCTGGACACGCAAATCCGTAGTATAGTAGCTATACTGGATGAGGAGACTGTTACCACATGTGACACCTGTAATTGTATACACTGTATTAACACTAGAATTTACTTACAACATCACTTTCAGGTCATAATAGTTGGAAGAGAATCGGTGCAGTATCGCCATGTAACAAACACACGATAAACAAACTGATAACATCCACCAACAGTAATAGTTGTCGAATTAGGCTAGACGAAATTATAATTAATAATCAAAATTAATAACTAATAGACGCGCAAATAAGGGGCCATAAAAAAAGTGTTATGTTATTATAGATATGTATATTCAACTGTTGATGTGCCGACCCCTATAATATCCTACAGGTGGGGAAGGGTCATGGAGGTATAATATAGAGGAGGCGGCATGAGCCGCTCGTCCTGTACACCCAAAGTGAAGCCAGGGGCGGAGCCTATTACCCTATCCCCCATTGACTCAAAACATTGCCCCGGCCGCTATAAACCCACTATAATTATGCTCTTATTTTCTCATATTAACTATAAATAGAGCCAGAAAGAGACTTGAATTTGTTCCATATAATTATGATAACTGCAAAAAATTATCCAATTCTGTATATTATCAAAAGTACTTAAACCCATTAAATACCGCTGTTTCCTAGAGCATTACCTCTTCTCGCAAACTTTTCCTAGGAGTATGAATGAAAGAATGAATGAATTAATGAATGAATAGTTTATTTTATGCAAAAAGCATAGTAAAAGAGAAGGTCATAGCTTACACACCAACCCACAGACAGTATTATAAGGGTACAGAGAAATAAGAACAAATACAGTTGCCCACACATGAATCTGGTATGCCTCGCTACTTGCGAGATACCTACAACGTGAAAGAAAGTGAGCAAAAGTTATAGTTTGTTGACAAGCAGATAGTAATAATATTTTACTGTCTGCCTGTCAACAAACTACATCTTTTTTCACTTAAATTTCCTTTCGTTGTAGCTACCTCACAAGTAACGAGCCATACCAGTTTCATGTGTGGGCAACTGTACAAATGCAAATAAAATTAATTATATAAAGAGTTCTAGTATGAGACTCTGGAAGGCCTTATGTCACTCTTTAAGTACAGTATATAAATAAGATTATATACAGTAAGATGTGTATAGTGAAGTGAAGATGTGTATAGTGTAGTGAAGATGTGTGGTGTGCTGTGAAATGTGATGTGCAGTGAAAATGTAGCCTACATAATGTAGTGACGATGTGTATTATGTAGTGAAGATATGTGTAGGGTAGTGAAGATTTACATAGTGAAGTGAAGATGTGTGTTGTGTATAGTGTAGTGAAGATGTGTGATGTGTAGTGAAGGTGTGGTGTGTTATGGAGATGTGTGTAGTGAAGATGTGTATAGTGTACTGAAGATGTGTATAGGGTAGTGAAGATGTGTATATGTTACTGCAGATATGTGATGTGTAGTGAAGATGTGTATATTATGGTGAAGAGATTTGTAGTGTAACACCCAGAACTGTCATGTAATAGAGTTCACACTCAGGTGTAGTGTCTTGTATCAAACACATTTTACCACTTATAAGCCACATGAAATCTTACCATGATGGCTGGATGTTACTGCATAAAGTGTGTCATCACTTACTCAGTTTCAGTTCACTCTGATTCACACATAAACATTATTTTAATAATCAGTCCCAGGCCGTAATTTTACAATTATAAAAACTCTTTTGGCACATTGGCTTAACTTAGACTACGGTACTATAACTTAGACCTAAGTTCTCAACAACCAAATAGTCTACGTAGTAAACACAATTATAAATTTAATATCTTTAAAACATTATGAAATATGCTAAAACATTCATAATACAATCTCTCAACACTCGAGTTATCCTACAGGCCAACCTTAACTTGGGCACAAGTAGGTCACCCCATGGAGCCAGTTTATCTTTTATAACCCTGTCAATGCCATATATACGTGAGGTTATACATTAACAGTTAATATCACAACACTATAATAGCCTTGGCTTTGCAGTTTTCGTGTGTACAGTATTAATATTCTACAGGACATGGGTACGTGTCACGGTGTGCGAGGCAGGTGATGAATTTCACTTCGTTGATTTGTCCATTTCTGTCGTATATTTTTCTGTATGACTTTCTTAACATACCTATGAAATGTAGTAGAAAGACTCCTGTCTCTCTGGGTACACCCATATGCTGAACACGCCGGCATTATTACAAAATATGGCAAAGAATGTTGGTGAAGTTGATGGTCCGACATGATCAGCTGAGGTTTGTTTTGAGTCAATGGGGGGGTAGGGAGGACAGCCGACCAATAGCGAGTTGGCATCACCTTTGTGACGTCATGCCGCCTCCTTTATATTATACCTCCATGTTATATAGTTAGAAACTTAACTCCCCCAATAAAGGTCGAATGACCCTCGGAGCTAGACCCCATGCCTGTCGAGGCTGTCGGAGTCCTACCGATTCAACAAGCGCGTATGGCCGTATGAATTAAGTAAGGGGTGGGAAAGATAATCAAGATAAGATGGAAGTAATGAATGTTTTCATCAAAATAAAGTTGGATGTGCTGGGAGAGTGAGAAATAATGATGTACTGTACGTTAATGAACTGGTAGAACGGGATGGTATGAATTATGGCAGCAGAACTAGTGTGGGAGAATATAATGGGTGGTGTAAAAGTGTGGGTCTGTTGGATTATGTGTAACTGTGAAGGAATAAATAAGAATTTCAATGAAAACCAAAAGATGTTTTAGATCAATATCAGAAAGCGTAGGAATGAAGTGCAGAAACAGGGTGAAAACGTGATTAAATTTTCCCATTCTTGGTTCTGGAGCCCCGCACTCTTTGAAACAACCGATATGAGGTTTTGATGATTGTGATAATGACATCCTCCAATACTGCTGATAACCTCGGCAGTCAGATGTCAATCCTCTCACTGCGTGTGATGATTTTTTAGCATCTGCAACTACATGGTTTAGCTAAGCTAAGAGATAAAAATTTCCAGAAACACTACATGGACTACCATAACAGTCATAGGCACTGCTTTGTCCTCCACATATTTCTTGCATGACCCATGGTTCCGAAGTAATGTGAAAGCGAAGGAAAATAAATAGCCTAGCCGAGGGCAATGTGAGTCAGTACCACCCAAGGATAATAGATTATAGTCTATCATCCTTGGTACCACCTGCAAGCCACTTCACGACTCACGAGAGGCCTGGCAGCACTACTGCCAGCTGGTCAGCTTGTCTGCCAGTGTGGATTTACAGTTTCGTCTATTCTCCTCGTATGCTTCCTTCGTCTATTCTCTTCAGCAAAATATAAATAGTAGTTTATGTTTTCATGCAGGTCTACATGCAGTACACCAACATTGAATTGCATATCATTACATATTTCAGAACACCATTCTTATTGTAATAAGCGGTGAATTAGAAGCATAACTTTTGTAAACAGACTTATCCTCACTAAGGCAGCTGAAATCTGTTAAAAAATAATTTATTACCAACGGCTTTGCAGCACCCAGACACCATTTTAATCATTCTCATTCTGGTTAACGACGAACCATTCATCTTCTATTGAGGATGGCCTCGTATTAAGTTAATATTTAGCCCTGACCTTTTCGGTAAAATCTAAAGTACAGTCGTCCCAAAAAGTGATGGCAGATCTTCAAAGTGTCCCAGTTCCTCATTTTGCTTTCAAGACACATGAGATTATCATTGATCGAACAAATCCGGATATATTTCATAATTTTGTTGAGAAATTGTACAAGTTCTATCATCACACGACTTGTCAGGCAGCAACTATTAATTCACCATCACTATAGCAGCGTTTACCATTCCTCTTAATTATTCCTCGTAGTCGTACACCAGTGCTTATTTAGGACCAATTGTTTATGATTGAGGTGTGGGGGTGTAAGAGGATTATCTGTGTGTGTGACAGATGAGTCGTCAAGGATATACCCCACTGAAGCTAGCCTACAAACGTATAGAAAATACTGCAAGGTCGTAGGTTATCTGCAACTATTCAAAGGGTTAGCGACAATGTCGACGAAAACACTTCATCAGCCTGTGCCCATAGTTCAGAACCAGCCTACAGTAGAATAAACTGTGGGAGTAATTTTCATGACAGTTTGGAGGAATCAGTAGTCCTATTTTGTAACATTATAAAACTCAGCACTATTGGACCCGAGGGTTATATTAACCCTTTGCTCTCTAACTTTGAAAACTATATAAGAATTTGTGATTAGTGTTTATAGAACTTTCAGAAGTAAATGATTGCATAACACTCCAGATTTCCAGGCCATCGTTTATGTGATTTTGCATGCAGACACAAGTTTTCACTGCGGCTTCTGCTTGAGATTGTTTGCAAGGAAAATGCAAGCATTTTCTATAGAGAGAACTGGAGTCCCAGAAAACTAAGGCGATATAACACTATAGAATTTTCGCTGCATCTAGCTGTTCTTAAATAATATTAGTGTTGACTATTCTTTATGTTCTCTGCCATCATGTGTCCATAGTTCGTGATTTCCTCTCATTTCATGGGTATTTGCATAAATGTTGCAGAGTCATCATCATCATCCATGGTAGCCTATAGATCCTCTACAGTTTACACCTATTATCACGTGTCCAAAGTCTAGCTAGCCCACAGAGCTATACACATAGAGCGCGCAACCCCCCCCCCCCCTGGAGTGTCACAACCGGAAGTGTGTTGGCGGCCATGATAGGTTGCCCTTCCCCTCAACCCGCCAGCCTGTTCGCTTATGCCAGGGTAAGATATGATTTCATTTATTCGGTCTTTCATTGATGATATGGTATATTAACTACATTATAGTGACTCACAATATATGAATAAGTATTTCTTTAACCGATATATCAGTGAATGGCTGATTAAATATAAATACATTTCGGTTAAATGGTGAAATGAGTTAGATAAACAAAACTATCGTTGGCACTCATCCACAGTCACCTTCTTATAATATATATATATATATATATATATATATATATATATATATATATATATATATATATATATATATATACAACGTACTTAATCTCTATCATTATAAGTATTTTATGTTCACATTGTTCAGTATGTATGTCACACTAGAGTAATATGTGTGTATATATGCATGTCACACTAGAATGTGTGTATGTATGTATGTCACACTAGAGTAATATGTATGTATGTATATATGTCACACTAGAATAATATGTATGTATGTATGTCACACTAGAGTAATATGTATGTATGTATGTACAGCCGTGGTAAAAAATAATCATCCATATAGGAGTAACTCACGTAAGATTTTGACAGCTTCCCTCTGTTCCTTAGCTGATCGATAAACATTCCAATAAATAGGTATAGTGCCATCGTTAAATTTAATACAAACAGTTACACACTGCTTAAAACAATAAAATAATATGTGAACATGAAAACATTACACAGTAAATTGTTAAAGTTACCCATATGTGTATGATTATTATTGACCACGACTGTATGTTTGTATGTCACACTAGAGTAATATGTATGTATGTCACACTAGAATAATATGTATGTATGTCACACTAGAATAATATGTATGTATGTCACACTATAGTAATATCTATGTATGTATGTCACACTAGAGTAGTATGTATGTACGTATGTATGTCACACTAGAGTAATATGTATGTATGTATGAATGTCACACTAGAGTAATATGTATGTATGTATGTAAGGTAAGTGGAGGGAGAGGGAGACAGATTACAGTTATATATATTTGTCTTGTTTAATAACCCAGTTTAAGTTTAATTTCTTTGCATAATTTTCCCTATGGATATTATCTTAGCCATGTTAATTGATTTAACAAAACCTGCATAATTAGATAACAAGATACAATGCTTTACAAATCAGGGAAATGTCAATAACTGCGGATAGAAACATACTATACAAGTACGTACGGGAGTTCAAAGTGCTCGCCAAAGGGCATTTCAAAATGGCCGCCGAGCAGGCTGGCTGGAGACACTCCTCCCCTATCTAATAACACAGGGTCGATCGCTCTATGTGTATAGCT
This sequence comes from Petrolisthes cinctipes, assembly GCA_033782935.1. NCBI lineage: Eukaryota > Metazoa > Arthropoda > Malacostraca > Decapoda > Porcellanidae > Petrolisthes > Petrolisthes cinctipes. The sequence goes on along the minus strand of JAWQEG010004050.1, from coordinate 71,665 downwards.
CTGTGAGCTAGCCTAGCACTTTTTTTTGTGTTTTTAACTTTGAAAGCATTATGGGAGACATAAAATTAACCTCCTTCCTTGCCTAAATTTGATACCCCTTTCGGCCCTAGACTTTGACAGGCCCACCTACTTCATTTACATCATGTTTATGCGGCTCTTGAATATCGGTATCAGGGTTATTTTGTGGCTGGAGTAAACAATGCGGTTTAATTGTGCTGATTGAGGGTTATATTGAGGCTATAGTAAATATTGTGGTTTTGATAGTTGTTGACAGCTCATCATTTATTTCATAATCAGGGTGTGGAGAAGGAAGAGATAGGGATTCATAGTTTTAGACAAACTTGAGTGAGAGGAAACAAACATATACTTTTGGTACTTTGGAGCATCTTCATTACTCCAAAGTATGATCGGAAACTGGACCAAATTAACCCAAATAATGATGAACTGTTGCTTGGAAGCTTGGAATAGTTTGGAGGAATCAGTTGCTTCAGATTTACCACCAACACTATACTATGACCTTAATAAACAGAGGCTCCGTGATTGATGAGCGTTTCTTCTCCCGGAGCAGATGAACATAGGTCAACGACTGCAAAACAAGGGAGCTGTAATAGACCATGCAACACTAAAAAAGTCAGACAACATGACTGTTTCTAATTACAGTAGAACTCGAGGTACACTCTAAAGTCGTACCCGTTGCCACTAATTATTTAATTATAAGGCCTCAGTCACACGAGGCTATTTTACCCATCGCTACTAGTAGCAGCGAGTACCCAACACTGACAGTCGCCGCTACTGAACCAGTCACATGAAGCGACTTTATTAGCATTACTCGCTGCAAGGAGTCACACAGTCTATAGTAGTCTCGGCCAAGATCTAGATCTTGGTCTCGGCCAGAGCGCAGACATGCCAACGATCAGGCACCAAGTTTTAAATCAATTTATCAGTCTTGTATGTGCCGAAATGGGACAAGAAATTTTATTAAACGAACTTGGACCTAAAAAGAAAACAAAGTGGGTAAGGGATAGATAACCAGAAGGGAAAAATTGGGAGCATCTACCAATCTGCAAAACACCCAGCTGGATACATGAACGTCTTGCGCATTCGTTTCATCCCCTGACAACTTCAAAACTTGTTTGTCAGTCATATTTTACACCCGTAAAATGAGATAAGTAGCTGTCTCGGTGGTGGTCACTATACGACTGTGTGGTCACATGAAAAGACTATGGAATTATTGTAACCACGACTAAATCATGTGATCATGAAATCGCGCGCTACCGGCGAGTCAAGTTGAACAAGTTTAACTTCAGTAGCCGCGAGTATTTTTAGTCGCCAGTTGGACTTGCTATAGTGGCGACTAACTGGTCACACCTAGCGACTACGCTGCTACAATAGTAGCGGCGAGTAAAATCGCCTCGTGTGACTGAGGCTTAAGGGTGTCTGTATAATTACGTGGATTGTTTTTGTTGACTTTTCACAAAACAAACATGGCTCTCTTAGGGCTTAGTAATACATGGATGATGAAAACTAATTCGAACAGTGTTTAAGCTAAGTGTCAGATACGAAACCCTTCGTTACCCTGGATGAAATGATGACCAAACTCCAAAGATATCGGCAACTACTGGATGAGAGTCGCCCACGATGTTAGGGGCGGCGGATGTTTTTTCCAGCAATTTTCCTCTAAGTTAATAGTATGAGACCACCCAAGTGGCCCTCTCGGCCGAAGCCTGCCTCATGGCCACTGGCAGAGTCAGTACCGCAAAGACTTATTAATTCAAGATATAGAGGAAGGACCGCAAGCATGTAGGAATAAAGATGGAAAGGAAGCACAGGTGAAGAGGGAATGGAATAATGGACTGGCTCGTTCAGGTATTAAACCCCATTTGGTAAATATCTACTCTCTTGCCGGTTGGTATTACGATTTTTTACCTTCTTTACCCACTAACTTAAACCAATCTAAGACCATTTTCGGTATTTATCTAGACTATTCCCGTTTTGTAGCAGTGTTGCCAGATCTCGCTAGGTCCCAGTATTTTGCCCCGGTCATTTCCTGTACTTTACCACGGTTATTTCCCGGTAGTTTGCCCAGGTTAGGTTCCGGTAGTCTGCTGCGATCTAGGTTAGGTCAGGCTAATTTCAAAATGCCCCATTTGGATATGCCCTATCTTGGAAATGGGGCATTTCCGAAGAAAATTGTCTTTGAATGTTATAAATTAGTGGGTAAAGGTAAAAACATCGTAATACCAACCGGCCATAGAGGGTAAATATTTACCCACTTTTCTTCAATGGCATTTTCTTCGAAATGCCCTATTTCCAAGATAGGGCATATTCAAATGGGGCATTTTGAAATTAGCTTGACCTTATCTAACCTAACCTCGACCGCAGCAGACTACCGGGACCTAACCTGGGCAAACTACCAGAAATTAACCGTGGTAAAGTACACGGGGCAAAATACTGGAACCTAGCCAGATCTGGCAACACTGCTGCAAAACGGCAAGTCTACTAGACCAGATAAATACCCAACATTTTTTAGGACAATATTTTAGAACTGAGAGTTGTAGGCTACCAAAGTTGAGAGTAGCCCATGGAGTAGCCCACAAAGTCAACAAAGATGTCTTAACTAACCTTGGCTCCTAGAGCATTAAGCAGTAACCCTACAGCTCCATTATGATGTCTGAGTTTCCTGTACAATGATATATACGTTGCTATTGTTCTTGCCTGTTGAACTTACGGGGGTTACCAAAGCATACAACCACAAAAATGTCGTAATATTCTCACAATCCCTTTAGCATACGCCTTGGTCACTGAGATCACACACTCTCATTGTAGCCTCTTATGAGGCGGTGAGACGGTCTCTCTATATGATCACTCGATGAGTCGATCAGTTTAGTTCTACACTTCTACGTTCGAACTTCGAAATGTAATTTGAAAATGTAAAAAGTTGCTTGCATTCGTAAATTGTACGTTTGCATACCAGATTTCCGGGAAAAAACATACAGTTTGGGGTAATTAATTTTACTGGGCCTAAAATAATCCAATATTTCAATTTTAAAAACTTGCTAACCTATTAACTGCGTGATATGAAGTATACACTATTCTTTCACTACAGCCAAAATAATATCTGATTATTCTGTGGGGTTTATTTTTAACTGTATAACCCCCCTGCCATAGCACAACCTTCTACATTTCCAGCAGGGTAGTGGGTTAATTAAACCACCAATGCTCAAAGGTCGATGGGAGTCATGTGACAGATGATCACCGAGACAAGGCCCAGTTAATTATACTTGTCATTCTGCCTGTTTGATTCTCTTCTATTACTATTCTTACTTTTATTATTAATAGTATTAATATTAACAGACATTTGTTAATACGCATATGATTTATATTGTTATAGTGTGTCTATGAATTGTTTATGTGTCACTTTCTTCTAATGCCTCTCTCTCTCCGAATTCCAGATATAAAATATAATTCTCTCAACAGACTTCCTGGAAAATCTTTTTGTTTACCTTCCAATGTCTCCTTCAACTTCTCGTTTTCTTTGGATGGCCAGTGACGCGATGTAAAGGGCAGTAAGCTCCTCCCCCTGAAATTGATACCTGTAGTGAGGAGGTTATTGTCCAGCTGACCTGGTATATCTCTTGGCCTTGCTGTGAACCCTTCCGCCCTCGTTTACCGAGCTGTAGGCCCAGCCCACGCACTTTTCCTTTTCTCAGAAATGAAAATAAATATCACCCCAGACAGGCCACAATAGGCACGTGGTTCTTCTTTGATTAATTAAGTTACTGGAAGGCTCTATTCCCCTCGAATATTTCCATTTGGAGGGTTATTGTAAAAAGGAAATGAATTCCACCAGAACTTGGAGGGAATGAAGCAAACCTTCGCTATAGTCAATCCACTACAGCTATATCACAGTACTGGTAGGTGTCAAGACTGAATAAAACAACAGTTCAAAGCTTGTGTCTATATTTGAACCTGCTGTGGATGCACTGCCAAACCACGTCCAAATTCTGCCTTTGTGTCATTGAGTACATCAGTGTGTCACTACTTACCCCAGGTTGATATTGGTCAATCATTAAATAAAAACTGTATATGAAAAGAAAACTAGAACTACCGATAGAAGATTGGATATAGTACCTCGCCAAAGTTTTTCAAATAAACCTCAAGTATGCTAATGCTTTTCAATCGTTTCATTGTCTCCAGAAGACTTATTGAATACATGCAGGTAACTGGACACAGTAACAGAGTATTTCAACTATTACAAACAATACGTGTCCATAAAACATCCTTTATTCCCCATTATTATGTTCTCTACACACAGTACTTCAATCCTACCAAGCAAGCACAAGGTAAAACAGTGTTTAAAGGAAAGATTCTCAGCAGTTCCGTAACAAAAATGTATAGTATACTGCATTTTAACAGTATATAGAATAAATATTTTGGCATTATGTATGAAACTTTAAGACTGAAAACATATTTCTTTCATGATAGGCAGCATTAAAGTAAAAAAAAAAAATGTAAAGAAATCTAAAGTTATTATACACATGAATTTCTGTCAATAATAACTGCTTATTAGAAATGTTTTACCTTTAACAATAAATGGAACAGAGCCTCAAATACGCTTGCATGGTAAATATGAAGGGTCTCATTAACAATTATAATTGTTTGAAATCAAATTTGTTCAATACAACCACAGCAGCAATAGAGAGAAAATAAAATAAAAGAATTACTGAATGTACAAAATCCATCCATGTCCAATATTACCCCACACAAAGTGTACAGCCTTCTACCTCAGCTACAGTAGATCATTTAGACTAAATGATAGCAGCCAACCCATTCCCAGTAGTGGCATAGAATGAGTGGAATACTTCCTGGCCACTTCCAAGTCTTGACATGATGCAACTGTGAAGCTCAGATCAGGCACCCTCATCCACTAGATCACCATCAATCTCCTATGAATTCAGTAATGGTAGAGTCGCTGCACATAGTCCTTGACCAGGGTGTAAGGTGAAGTCTGGTCAAGGACTATGTGCCGAAACTGTACATTCCAAGCAGAGTACTGTAATATATTCTCTAAGTCATTGTGAATCTCTTAAGTATATTAGAACATCTATCATAGAAAACTGCACAGAATCCCATTAATTATTGTTACCATGCTCCAAGGCACTTGGAGAACCATATTACTGTATATAGAAAATCTTAACCCCTTGGGTCCAGGAAGCTTCTTGGTGATTATGAGTTTATTTGTCTGGCATTAGCCACAGTACTGCAGGGAAGTGGCATCCCCATCGCTCACCATTCTTGTGATGGTGCAGTCAGCCTTGTATCCCCTAAGATATAGGGGGGGGGAACCCCGCTTTCTAACCATGACTCCACCAAAGGCTCAAATAGCTTCGGAGCTGGACCCCTTGCCTGTCGGGGGTCCTGCACTGGTGCAAGAGCCTCCCCACCCCTTGAAAAAAGGGAAATGGGGTATTGATGATGACTGTATAATACTTAAATTATATCACAGGTTCTGAACACACCAACTCAGAAATATACAAGAATAAAATTTAATCAGAACAAAGCAGTCAAAGATATGTGATGTATTTAAAAAATTATGCAGTCCCATTGAAATCTGTACTTTCATAGATAAGCATTTTATAAAATGGAAAATAGTGAATAAAGAAAACACATATGAAGTTGATGGAGGTCTACATAATTGGGGGGAACATAACCCATCTTTACACAAGTATTAGTTACATTCTTCATAAAATGACCAAAGACTACTTTCTACTGAGCAAGCTGGATCCAGAGAAGCTATTCTACTGGACAAATTTAAACTGAATATATCACAATGTAACCATAAAATTCCCAAAGTACACTTCACCATTGCATGAAAATTTTTTCTATCCTAACACATGATAAACACAGTCCTGTATTGCAATCATATGCTGTATTACTGTGTGTCTAGTTACTGGCATACAGTAGTTCAATTCATATGAAGTAAGGTACAGCAATGCTGTACCATACCTAAAAATGGAGCCAACATAAAATGCAGATAACATTTTAAATTATGCAATATGAATATTCAAGTTCACTTTTAAAATAATTTAAGTTAAAAATATTCTGGAACCCATAATTATATGTATCCTTTCAAAATTACACCAGCGATGCTCAGTCAGGCGCAGGGGAAGTGTTTTTATATCTCTTAACCAAATACAGTATATTTTAGACAATGTTCAACACTTTTATTACAATAGCACAGACAGCAGATTCATAAAAACATTTAAAATCTTGCTAACACAAGCACGCACTTTAATCTGGCCATTTTTCTCTACATTCAATATCAATACTTTTACTAGCATTATATTTCCAACATTTCTTTTGATTTTTTTTTCTGAATTGCCTTCTCTGCACTCTTTTTTTAAGTCTCAGATGATTTTTGGTTAACAACAAAGTGAATGATAAGAGGGTGGCTGCTAATTGGGGCAGGATTGTCACCTATGAAGCAACCAATTTAATTATTATGCCCAAGGTTCAAACCAGCTGACATACATTTTAGCACCTCTGTGAAGCTTACTATGTATCTGCATATTGTTCCTAAGTTAAATTCATATAAACAGAGATGTGCTTCTATCTGATATCCCAAACAGGTAGTAGAAGACTTGCCACAAGGAAACAATTGCTATAGAGCTTTTCTTTTATCCTGTTGAAAATGCACCGATTCTCTTCTATGTAATATGACCTTATATCAACATCTTGGGTATATTCCAGTGTTTATAGGTTGTAGGTTATTTAAATTTTTTATCCAAATTATCTTAGGTTACATAATATTTACCAAAACAACCAAGAATGAAAATGAAGGACCAACGACCTATTCTAGTTGTGTAAATTTTTGGTGTAATTTGTCTTTGATTGCACTACATATACTGAATAAGTCAAGAAAACAAATGAGGGAGCTGGTACATTTTTGCTAGGCTAAATAAAATGAAGTTTAGTACAGTACCTTGGCCATATAAATAAAATCATAGGTTAAGTGATGACTATGACCAATACAAATGATCAAGGTTATGTACTACTGTATATCAATATAGAGGCAGCATACTGTACATATTATGCAAAGGTCCATGATCTCTCTTATTTCTGTGTTAATAAGAGATCAAGATAGAAAAAGGAAATGCACATATTAAACAATCTGGATCATACTACACAATTAAAAATAAAATAACAGCACCACAAAGCATCAGGCCACATAGACTGGCATGTATTCTCATATTCCCAAAATCACACAGGGCCCAAGACTTCAAACATATTAACAGTTACTTTGTAGGCATGGAAAAATGTGAACAGTCGTTTTAATGCAAAGATTTGGGGGAATGGATTCCTAATTAACAGAAACTAATAAATAAGTAATACTTTATCAACATTATTTTCCTTGGTCTATCGTGGCTCTATTTTTCAAACCGACTTCATTTTATACAAAGTTAACTCCGATTAACATCTAGATTCCTCTAAATAGCAGTGAAATTCCCTGAACAAAAGGATCTTGTTCGTAAATATCTAGATACCATATGAGGCAAATTTGATACCCAGTATTTCAAATTTATTTACCTATGATTTATCTTCTTACTCTTGTGCTCAATCCCCTTAATAACATGTTCCACCTCCTTAATAACTATGATTTTCCCCTTGGACTCATCTCCCTTGCTGAGGTCTGCTTCTTCCACCGAGTGAGTAACCGATGCCAAGTCCTCCAGCCTAATCACCTCTACTGTGTCGTCCATCACTCTGTTGTCCCCACCACCACCTTCTGCCACTGCCAGCTGTATAAACAATTTATCATGTCACAAGCAAATAAAATTGGAATTTCATCCATATCATAATGTTACTATGTAGAGAGAAGCACAGTTTCCTGCCCTTCCCTAGATACTTCTCCAGTGTTCAATTACTGTTATGAATATCAATACTATCAGAGGAAACATTTCATTTTTGCAAATGTGGCAGCATTTTGAAAGATAAAATTATCATTCAACCCTAAAAGATCATAGCACTATTGTTCATGCTTTATATAGACCACTCTGCATCCATTGAGGTATTATCCATCACAGGAAGTTTGTTAGAGGTATTGGATACTGGTGGTCAAAACTACCTGGCTCCAAGTGAATCTCATTGTTCCAAACCTTTCAAGTCTCCCCTTCCCTTTGTCACTATTACTCAGCTTCCCTCTCACCTGTAGAGCTTCCAGCTGTGAAGTGTCTGTAAACACAAATATGGATCCATTGCCAGAACCATCCAGCTCCAGCCCAGTCAAGGCAGCACTGTGATCATCTGTTGTCATCACCACGCTGTCCCCTGCCACACCATCCTCACTCATTAGACTCCCAACCTCAACTCCCGGAACCTGTATGCATGTTCCATCATCTTCAGATAAGGTCAGGTCTGCATTCAGTATGGTTCCCGGCAATAGCTGTGGAAGGGAAAGTTATTGATATGTAAGACACTACTCCAACACCTCTACTGATTGTATAATTTTTTTTTTATTTACTTATCAGTATTTTGTTTGCTATAAAAATATATCCACTTTTGTGTATGTAAACCAAAAGTGTAATATGATGGGGGGGGGGATGTGCTACTGGTACCATGTTTACAATTGTTATACAAAGATATTTCAATACAGTATACTGATACACAATACCCCTTACCTGTGGCTCCTTTTTAACCACAAGCCTGGTGGGTAGATGTACAGTTCCTGTGGTACTGTGAGAAGTACCAGGAGCTGACACTATGGTGGTAGTTGTAGTAACGTTGGCTGCAGAAGCAGCATTTCCCTCAACTCCACCACTGTTGCAGTTGTTGCCAGTTGCACTAAACCATTCCTGTTTCAGAAGCCCTTCATTTATCCACACCACGGACTCATCATCCCCTTCTGTGATATTGTGGACTGTGCGCTGAAGGTAAAATATGGGTTATCAGAGTGGATAGTATTCAATGGCAAGATAATAGTGTAGAATCACAAAACTGTAAGCTAGCATAAAAATCTTGCCCAACCTTGTATATTTGCATTTATCTGAAAAATATATCCAGTATTAAGGCGGTATCTAAGTTGCGTGTTGAAAATTCTCTAACCCATTGCCCACAAATAACAAGTGCTTCTGATCCTTCAGGATGAGTGTGTGCCTGCTTTTGTGGAAAGTTTATACCTAACCCCAAGAGAAAGCCCAGCAATGAACATGATTGTGAGGTGCCTGTAGAGTTCTTTACAAGCCACTGGTGAATTTTGGAGTGTGGTACCAGTAGATTTATAGAGTGGTTGGTCCTGAAGAGGGCCCAAAACTGGACCCCAAGTGAAAACCCACAGATATGATTAGCTTTGCTAAATATTTAAGAGGACCTTTAATGATAAACTACTATTTCAATTTAAGGATGTGCATCTATGAAAAAATATACTTCTGCTTATGAGAGCAGATCAACAAGCAAATGCCAAATTGTTTGCTCAGCATTATGAAGCTTTCAGTAGCTATAGGGAAGACGTTCTCTGAAGCAACAAGATATTATTCCCCGAGTTTGTAATTCAGAGAAAAAATGACAAATAGTTACTTGCCTATATTTGACAAAAAGGTTTCCACCTATATATATCAATCTAATTATAGCTGACACCACACTCCAAACTATAGCTACATGGTACCCTTTCCTTGCAAAAGTGCCCTGACAGAAAAGAACACTCACCTTATGAACAGCCAAAGTAGAAAGCTGTCTGTAATACCTGCCACACAGACTGCAGCAGTACCTCTTTTGTTGATAGTGGACCATGTGATGTTTATACAGCGAGGAATACTCTGTGAATCTACGGCCACAATTCTGAAGGAATAAAACACAAATCAAAGTCGGTACTGAAGTATAATCCGAGAATACTCCATCTCTACCATATGAGATGTTCACAATTTTTCTGCAAATATTACATGCTTTCCTATACTCGTTGTGTTCCTATGAGTTCCACTAGGTTCAGAATAATTCAGTTATAACTTGGAATGGAACATCAAATTATAATGAATTGAGAGGGACAGTGAGTCAGTGAGTAATGTGCAAGTGGATGGTGATAATTAAGTGGTGGTTGAAGAGTATAAGTGCCTTGGGATAACACTGAATAAAAGAGGAAAGTGTAAATCACAAAGTAACCCAAGGGAAAAAGTAGCAATGAAAAGGTGCAATGAAAGCACTGATTAAGACTAAAGGGTTAATTAATTACAGATGAGGCTGCAAGAGGAATGCATGAAGGCATGGTAAGATCCACACTATCAATCACAGGATTATGAAATTTTGGAGTGGTATGAACATGAGAAATGGAGAATAAGAACAGCAAAGATGAATATGGTAAGTGTCTGCACAGTCTAAAGAACTGACAGGGTAAGAAATACTGAAATTTGTGAAGGTGTGGTATGAGCAAATCACTTGATCAAAGAGTAGAGGAAAAAGAGTACAAGTGATTTTGAGGGGTAGAAGATGGTATGATATGGTGAGTCATGGTGTAAAAATCCATGGAATAAAAATGGATGAGGTTTTCAACAGAACCTGTGCATGGAAGGCAAGAGTGGAAAAGAAGCTTAAAGTCAGGAGTGTATTATATATTAGGGCTGGCAATCCAGTTTCAACTTGGCAGTCTATTGAATTACTTCTTTCATCAAACCTAAGTGAAGGGAACTTGTTCATAGATGAATTTTCTACACTGTACAGTACTGTACTAACATTCTCACATACTTTAAGTATATGTTAATGAACAAAAGGTTGAACCCGACTTTTTCACTTGCCTCTATGGAACACACGTAAGGCTTCTCTCCAGTGTGAATCCTACAATGATTCCTAAAATTTGTTGCCGAGGCAAATCTTCTTCCACATCCTTCATGTTGACATTCATAAGGCTTCTCTCCTGTAAAAAATATAATGCGTTAACTGGACCATAGGACAGTAAACCCTCGCTAAGTCGGATATCGGATTCCTCGGCCCGCTGTCTCAATACCGTACATTTATACCCTATGTCGACTGACCATATAAATAGTTAAGCTTTTACCATAACAGGTATGTATAAGAAACTCAATGTTTTGAATTAATTAAATTTATTGTCTGAAAAACGGCGAATTACTGATATATAATTGGCTGCGTCACTGCCAAGTGAGCCAAGTAGCCACATATGCATCGGTCATGACGGTATCACCACTGTTACTCTATGTAGTGTTCCATTATCCATTAACATTGTTTTCATGTTATATTATATCATTTACAATGATATATAATTGGCCGTGTCACTGCCAAGCGAGCCACGAGGCCACATACCGGTACATCGGTCATGACGGTATCACCTCAGTGACTCCACACAGTGTTACATTATCCATTAACTAACTTGAACCTTGTTCTGTTATTTTAGTTGACTGCATAGATGTATCTTTAATGTGATATAAGATGTGCTCTTTGTCTATAACTATTGTTGCTACAGTTGTTTGGATTAAACCTAAAGCATGGCCAATTGTTGCCACCTTTCTCCTTTCTCTTAAAATTATCAACTTTTTCACGTAATGTGATGGTCGGTCTTTTCTTTGCATTGCTAATAACATTACTTGAAGCTTTCTCTTCAGCACCATTGAAAGGAGACTACTGTACGAGAAGTTAGCATAAAAATATCACAAAATTCGTGGGCATAATGTGTGTGGCAACAAGTATGCCTTAACTGACAAACTGACTGATACCAGCTCCGATTTCCACATTTTCTCACCTGTACCATCACACCACAATAACTTATTTCCTGTTAATATACATTATTAGATATATTTCTGCAGTATTAGTGAGTATACTTTTTTTTTTTTTGTGAAATTGTCATGTTTTTGTATGTGCGCAGCTGTGCATGGGAACCAAAGATACGAGTGAAAGCACACGTACTTTTGAGGGCGGGTGTGCATACGGCCAGTAGTACGCATCAAATTTAAGCCCTCGGATATCTCGGATCTTCGGATAACTCGACAAGGGTCTCGCCCCAATTAATCTGAGTTAGCGAGGGTTTACTGTAATGGATAAGAAAGGAAAGTGTCAAGAGGGAGTGGAAATTAGTTACTTCCAAGAAGGAAGTGCTGATCTGTGGCTGATTGAAGAGCTCTGGTCCTAACAATATTAAGGTATACAAAGGGTAATATATACAAACACATCAGGCATATTTAAATATACTATATATTGGCCAGCTCTTAGACAATAGGGTACTATTCAGCCTTAGGAGAAAGTCTTAAAGGTGTAGAAATAGAAGCAAATTTTATATACATGTAGCTATCCGAGTCGTTGATATGAAAAATAAATTCACTAACCAGTGTGGACTCTCATGTGAACTTTCCTGATGTTGGACGTAGTGAAGGATTTATTACATACATTGCACTTGAATGGTCGTTCTCCTGCAAATAGGTAAAGATATATTAACTTCTTATTATACACACAATATTTGTTTAACTTGTATCATGTGAATACTGAAATATAAGCAAGTATACCTTGTATCATCTCTCTTTCTCTTTATATATATATATTAATCCATCTGAATGGTGGTCTGCCTCAAATTTCACAAAGCTCCTCAATTTCACTCTTATACCCCCTCTTTCCAAACTCTCCTTCTTGCAATGTCTTCTATTCAAACCACCTCAACCCTCTCAACCACCCCATGCTCAACAAACTACCTCACATACAAACCACAAGTCTCGTATACACACTCATTACTTTCCCTATCCCAACTTGTCAAACAACATGCTCCTGTCAATTTGCTAACTTTCCACTGTACCTATTCAAGATCGTTGTGTTCTTTTCCATATAACACATGTATACCAGCACTGGCAAGATTCTACCATTACTCAGACCCCTTTATACTTCCATACTCACACTTCTACCCACCATGATTTTCTGTAACAAACCTACCTACATGAAAATGACTTCAGTTGCTTCCTTATTTCCCTCTAATTCTAACATCAAGCCTGACAGTTCCCAGTTTCCTCACCTGTGTGTGTTCTGACGTGTTTCTGAAGGTCACTGGAGGTTTTGAAAGACTTCCCACACTGCTCTTCAGGACACTGGTAAGGCTTCTCCCCAGTGTGGGTGCGGACATGAGACTTGAGAGCGTACCCAGTGGTAAAACGTTTGTTGCACACTGCACAAACGTGTGGTCTCTGCCCAGTGTGGTTCCGCTGATGGGTCTAGGGACACCATAACATATTTAAAAACTTAAACAAATTACCAGGAAACTTTTATGATCACTCTTCTCCAATACAAATTCAATAATGCAAAAACTAGTATACGGCATTTGGTACTAAGACAGTATATTGACAGCTACAAATAAAAGCTTACTATGTGGGTTACACTTTTTTTTCACAATCACGCAAACTTTGCTTTCACATGAAGGCTATGGTATGGCAGTTACCATATTAAAGGTTGTACAGCAGTTACCTGGTGTATAAGATATTGTTATTTCAGTAAAAAAATAATTCTTACTCTGAGATGATTAACTGTGGAGTATGACTTGTTACAGTTGGGGAAGCAGCAAGGGTACTTATTAAGGAATGGGTCGGGTTCATCAGTGACAGCCTGCAGTAGTGTGTCCCCGTACAGGTATCCAATCCTTCCATAATCCAACTGGATAGCCACTCCTTCCAAGTCTTCTGAAATACCACAGACTTATTAATCTATTCTTCTTCTCCGTTATAATACGGGATAAATAATTAAACCTATTAGCTAACAGACTGTTAATTAACACACACATCTCAAGTCATTTTAAAGTAAGGCATAGTTTTAGCTTGCCCCTATATCCTTGTATTATGTGGGTAATGCAGATATAACACACAGTAGATGACACAACAATGAGGTTTATGACAGTGGTAAACTGATGATGCACTGGCCTTGTATCCTGGGAAAGTATGTTAGCCCTTATTGTCAGTTAAAATGGCCATTTTTTGCCGTATATCAAATGTAAACCTGCAATTATTAATGTTACAGAAAAAATTATCCCTGACGACTGGAGACCCCAATCCCTTGGAGATAAGGAAATGGAGTCTTGGAGATGATAATGGACACTGTACTGCTAATGGCAAATTCATTCCTAAGGACAAGAACAGATAAAGATTCAATAATGTTTTAAGTTTTGAATCATGGTACTGTACTTTTATTTTTGTATCGTACACAGATTGCACAAATAGCTGTACAACTAGCTTGTAGGCATCTGTACTTATACTATGAATGCTTCAAAAATGTACTTTCGTTATATTCACTGCATTGTAGTATGAAAATGGAAGCTTTACCTTGAGGTTCTTCAGATATGGCATTGTGTACAATGGCTTGTGTCCCATCAGGCAGTTCCACCCTCACAGCTCCACCATTTTCCTCCACCACTACCACACCTGTTGCCCAATACACATAAAGTTAAATTCTTCATAACCACCATACTGTTAACTATAGTACAATACACTTTTTGTTAGATTATATTAAGCAACAGTTCTTCTGACTCATATACCAAAGCTGGGCACTTCCACATACTGCAAATGAAGAGAAAATGAGTTGAATAGTGAGTTCAAGTTGTGCACTGTTACTACAGTACAGTATTAACTTAAGTTAACTTATGTGTACAACTGTACATTCAGTCTTCTCTAACATGTCTGTCTCAAAATTTACTGTATTAATATAAAAAAATTTGGAGTATAATAATGTACAGTACTTTGTTATCCAGTACCGGTATATGTATTAAAACGGTATAATTTCTTCTACAATAGTGCTTTATTTTGCTTTGTTTTTAACATTTTGGATATTTTTTATAGTTACTGTAATATTGGAAAATGGTTTGCATTTGTGGTACAGAATATGTCAAGCAGTTTGCATATGTATTTACTGAAGGTATAGTGCTGAGTTTGCAGATACTGTATTCATTTGCAGCACCCAGCTCTGTCATATACCAATATATATTCTACAGATGCTGCAATAACTGCCAAAGTTGCCAATTGGGATGCTGAACATAGCATACTGCATGACACAGTGACACACCTAGGAAAAGTTTAAATATTGATCTTCCCCCAAGGAAGTCTCAGAAGATGCTAATAACAAAAAATATCAACTTCCCGAAGAAAGTCTCAATGTAGAGGTGACTCTTAAAGCCAGTCACATGTTATATTACAAAGCTTGATGGCCCACTCTTCTTTCATTAGTATCTCATTATACATTTGATGCTAAAGATATATAGCAAACAAACACAGTACAGTGTTTATTGTTTGAAGCAACTAACACCAATTCCTGCATATACAAACTAAGGAAATTATACAATCCCCCTATGAAGTAAGTGCTAACTTGGTGGAATGGCTATGGTATAACTCCTTGCTTTTTCAAAAAAGAATATACATGGCAAAGAAAAAGTGTCTACTTTCTTCACAGTAACAACCCTTCTGATAACCCATTCTTGTTCAACATTCATAACAGCTCTATAAAACTGTACTTTATAGCTTTAGTCTAACATTACCACCAAACGGTACACATTCCTCCTTCCTCTTCCCATGGTACAACACAACACCTTTGCATACTGAAGCCTCAACCTTCTTAATTATACAAGGTAAAATTTGTAAATTTCCATTAATTTTTCAGGTGTTTGCATTTACACTCAGGAAACAGGAAGCTAGTTCAAATTTTGCCACTCAGCACAATTGAAATTGTTGTTAACATCTATGGAAAATTATACTAGTACAGAACACTGGTTTGTTAATACTGTACAGCAGAGGAAAGACCTGATGGGCAAGGATCAGATATTGTACCATACCATCAAGTAGTTGGAAAATTAAAAAAATATTTAAGTAATTAAATTAAATTAATTACTTAAAAATACGTAGTGACTGCATGTATTGTAAATGAATTATCATTGCTATGCAATTTTACCAAAATTAACACCCAAGGTGAGATCTTACTTGCATTGTGGGTCTCATCATCCTTCATCTCTGTCACTCTAACCACGCTCTCATCCATGGCTGCTCACTGCTGCCCTCACACCACTTAACTTCACCTGTACAACGAATTGGATTGAGACAAGTCAATCAGAAAGAAGAAATCTTGATTCACAGTGACATGATTCCATCAAGATATGGTACTACTGGACATGGAACATACAGCTGTATGCATGAACAGGTGTGGTCAGGACCAAAGTGACGTGCAAGAACTTTGTCAAACTGGTAACCCATACTCATTACCGAGAAATCCTTGGTAATTGATGGGGTTTAAAATATTTTAAACTGTTGAAATAAAAGGGCAACAGTGCAATTTGACCATGTTTGATCCCCCCCCCCCAACAGGCTGGACTGACAGGTAAAACAAGTAAATAGTACTTCACACAGTTAATATTTATATGTTCTAATGTTATTCTGAATTTACCTGACCTAATCTAACTTAGTCTGGACCAGAGCAAACTACCGGAACCTAACAGAGGCAAAGTTTGGGAGAGACAGGGTTGACATCAAACATGGTCAAAATGCATTCACCCTTAAATTTCACACATATAAAAACAGAAAATAATAGATTTCTCAAAAGATAATGGAAAAATTGTGTTTTCCATTTCTGTGGAACTTAACTTATTACTGAATTAATATTAATGAATATTAACTTATTACTGAAAAAATAAAGATTGGTTTATTAATTAATTTGAATATGTCAACAAATAAATCATATTTTAATTAAGAGGAAAAATAAATACTCTGTAGGAAAAAGGAAGAGAGAAGGGGCTAAAAGAAATAAAAGGAAAAGAGGGACAGCTGAAGAAAAGAAAGGGAAAGGGTCAAAGTGGTTCAGGTCCGAAAGGGGTGCCAATATCATAAGTGGTAGGTACTGTCCACATCAGCGACAACATAGGGAATACCTCCCTGTTCAACTGTGCCAATAATAATAATAATAATAAAAAACCTGGGTAAACTACCGGGAAATAACCATGATAAAGTACCAGGACCTGACCGGGGCAAAATACTGGGACCTAGCCGGATCTGGCAACACTGCTACAAAACGGCAATAGTCTTGATAAATATTGAAGTGTCTTAGAATGGTTTAAATTATTGGGTAAAGATGGTAAAAACAATGCAATAGAATAGATGGCTAATATTGCGATTATCTGCGCTGGCGAGCTACTGATTAGGTTAGGTTACCTTTATCAATACTCAGTGGAATTATCTTGTGGAAATGTATTCTTTGTTAGATATTTCAATTTCAAGATATGATTTATTTTTGTAGCGGAGGGACGAACTGAGGTCGGGCGGACAGTGTTACCAGATATCTCTGGCGAAATAACGAAAGGGCTTATAATAATTTATGCAGTTGTGTATATTAAACCTGACCCACCCAATCGGGATACTTTTAGCTAGTATCCACAGGATCTAATCTATTTTTAAAGGTCCCGAAGGTAGCCACAGTGCTTGGATAGGTTAGGTCATTTCGTCTGGTGATCAAAAAATTAATTATCCCAATCTAAAATGATTGAATTTCCCACCCAACTGGCCTACTTATTGAACATTCTTCATACGATTTCTCAAGTGTGGACAAAATTAGCCTAAAACTTGGAAGTATCCATGTATCTGGCAACAATGCACGGAGAGGCGGGAAATTGGGAACATGCGCTCCCATTTCAAAGTAAATATATACAAAAGTAAATACATACAAATAATATTAATTCTTTTTTACGTATTTCCACAAAAGAAAACAGTCCCCAAAATAAAAGGGGAAAGGAAATGGGCAATTTCGGTTCCCAGAAAGTGTGAAAATTGAGGACACAGATAATCTTAATATTTACCGAATAGATAATTACCCATCACTCTCAAGGCTTCAGCACAGTCATTATTACGAAGAACGGTGAGAATACCAACACTTAAGGGTAAATATTGAAAGAATTGCCGTTATTGAGTACGGTTTTTCTACCTTTAATACCCACTAATTTAGACCATTCTAAGACTATTTTCTTCTATGGCATTTCCTCCGCAAATGCCCCATGTCAAATTTTGAAATTAACCTGACCTTACCTAACCTAACCTAGACCGCATCAGACTACCGGAACCTAACCTGTGCAGACTACCGGGAAATAACCGTGGTAAAGTACAGTAAATGTCTGGGACCTAGCCGGATCTGGCAACACTGCTACAAAACAGGGTATTAATTGAAAGAATTACCGTTTTGTAGCAGTGTTGCCAGATCTGGCTAGGTCCCAGTATTTTGCCCCGGTCATTTCCTGTACTTTACCCTGGTTATTTCCCGGTAGTTTGCCCAGGTTAGGTCCCGGTAGTCTGATGCGGTCTAGGTTAGGTTAGGTAAGGTCAGGCTAATTTCAAAATGCACTATCTTGGAAATGGGGCATTTGCGGAGGAAATGCCATAGAAGAAAATAGTCTTAGAATGGTCTAAATAAGTGGGTAATGAAGGTAGAAAAACCGTACGCAATAACAGTAATTCTTTCAATATATACCCAAAACGGCAATTCTTTCGGTATTACAAAATAACTGGGTTTCTGGCTTGGATCGCGCAGTGTTACCATATCCGGCATGGTCCCGGGAATTTGCCCAAGTCACTTTATGATAGTTTACACCGGTTATATCCAGGTAGTTTGCCCAGGTTAGGTCCCGGTAGTCTGCTGTGGTCTAGGTTAGGTTAGGTCAGGTTAGGTCGGACCAATTTCCAAATTATGTTTGTAAAACGGGGCATATCTCGAAAACGGGGCATCTCCGAGAGAAACACCATAGATGAAAAGTATCTTAACGTTAGAATAGTCCAAAATAGTGGGTAATGATACTAAAATATAAAATATAGTGAACACAGTACTTCAGTAAATTTACCATTCTTTCAATAGATACCAATGACTGTACTTAACCTGTATTCATTTGGGGTGTGATTCTGTGTGAAATAGGTGGAGGGGGGGGGGAACACTACCAAACAATAACATTCCAAGGCACACTTTCATTACACCCACCACATCCCTCCTCCCTTCCACCTCACTTCATAAATTTCCGAATAGGCTAGTTCATCATATTTCACAGACAGGAATATAAATGTGGTACTAGTTACGGAATTACCTCATGCTAAGCGTTCTGTAATAGAGCGTGGTGAGAAGCCCCAAGTGTCATATGGTGGCCTCCAAAACCTATCGGCCATTTTGAGTGAGGAGACATCTTCCTTCCTCCACACTGAAGGTCATCTGTCACCACACTACTACCACCCTCTCACCTCTTCTTGCATCACCCAGGGCCTATGTATACTAAACCACACTTCAGTTTGTGTGAGGTCATTGGAAAATTGGCGGCTGGACTAGGCATGACGGGAAATATTACCCATCACTCACCTGGCTGCTTCTCCCAGCTGCTGAAGTGCCGCCAGGCCCAAATTATTTACTAACTTGACACACAAACAAAAAGTAATAGTATAAAAAAAAATCATTAATCGTAATGTCAAATAAAATAATTTCTAAAAATAATCACAAGTCATTATATCACGGTAACAAAACAGTATTAACGACGATCACGATATCCTTGTCATAGGGAGTGGAATAAATATTATAACCATTATAATGCATAATTCATTATTAAACACTTTACTTGTAAACTTGTTTACACTTTTAGTTATTACCAAACTAACCAAAGTTATGACATGTTCCCTCACTTCCCTGTTCCCTGACTCCCTCCCACTCTCAGGCAAATTCCCAAATCCCAATCGGCCATGGGCCCATGAATGATCACTGTCGTCTGTCTTTACTGACCAGTTTTAAAAATGGTATTACACAGTACAAATTACAGGACGCAATGCAGTTAAAAAGCACAGAGTTCAAATAAAGGTACAAAGTTATACAGGGTCTAATAATGATATACAAGTAAAATAATAGGAGAAACGTACAAGCCAATCAGTTACAAATTCAAACGGATACGTAAGTTAGGCTATAATACTCCAACTGGACTCTGTAGGTCAGATAATGGGATGATGTGCAATTAATTGTATTCTCATTTCCTGTATCTTGGCAGCGGAGAACAAAAGGACAGCAGAAATTCTCCGACGATATATGGGTTTATAGTAAAATATTTGAGAACAGAAAGATAAAAAAGAACGGATGGACAGTATAACGTTATATTATAAAAATTAATTAATAGGGAGTGGCTGGGGCCGAAGGAACGCTAAAACCCTTCTACAGTACAACCAACATGCAACACATAATTAACTTATAGGCCTACCCTTGCTCGTACTGTACTTCTTCAATGGTAAACATATTAATTAAGATACAGAAAGGGGAAATAACCATTGTAGATAAAGCAGTATCCCCTCTTTTTCTTTTCACCTTCATTCAAAACCCTAATAATGCTCACAGGAACTATATATATGCCACTAAAGACTCAATAAACCGAAAAAGAAAGCCAAAATGTATAACGCAGGCCACCCAAACCGTTTATCAATATTTGGTAACCAACATTTTAATCCATGTAGGCTTAGTACTTTATGCCTTTTTGACAAGTAGGCCGATGATAACTAGCTGTAGTGCAAATTCTGTAAATTTATATAATCTAATTTCACTGTAAATAAACACTCACAACTTGGGCATCATCACAAACATCAAATTCAGTGTATATAATATATTTGTAGGAATTTGTAAACAACCTGTAACGGTGTTCAATTTTGTCATAATTGTGGCAATAGTATACTACAATAAGCCCTTCAAAACCTCAAACATATGCATACATATTTTATATAATAATAAATAGAATGTTTAAACAAGTGATGATAAATTTGTTGGCATTCAAATACAAGGTAATGGTACTGTATACAGTACATAATTCCTCATTATGAATATAGACATTCTACTGAAATTATGACTTTAATAAGCAAAACTTGGGATGAAGTGTGACTAACCTATTTGTCAAGATGAAATGTATGGTTGTGATATTAATAATAAGAGGAATATGTTGTTGCATAGATACATAAAATTTACACTTAAGTTGCTGTTTTATCCTGCACAGTTAACAAAGATTTTGTAAATACACTCAGCTAATAATATACATGGCAAATTTTCATTTCACTTCTGGCAATGATAATTTTGCATACGGAAAATGAAAAAGACCTTCCTTGGATAAATCTCATACTGTACTAAATTTTGCTTTGCATAAAACATTCAATCAACACATCAGGTTCAGTCCAAAATATTAAGTAAATGTTGAAAATGAAAACATTATACAGGTATATATCAAGGAGTGTGACTGATAAACAGTTTTAGTAGGGTCATCTATACACACAGCCATACCCTCTACTTATTTTCTACTTGAGTGACATTCTTTTCACTTTAATCCAAGGGATTAATTCACCATGTCTTCTTCAAATAAAGGGCAATCTCATGATTTACTCAGTTACTCTAATTACAACTATACTGTACCCTATTTTCATCCTGTCATTTAAAATTAATGACGTACAGACTTAAAGTACTGTTTCTAACGTTCATACACTAAATTCACAAATGCTGCTGCCTTTGAGAAAAAAGTATAGTAATTTCATCTTTAAACATATCATCTAGCTACAGACATGGTATATTTTGTACTATAGACCAAGTACCTACCACATTACAGTATTTTTTCAGTAGAATACTCTGGCCCCCATTTCCACACTACTCACCATTACACAAGCACTACCAAAAGAATAAAAATCCTTATCAATTTTGAGTTAAATTCAATTGTATTCTATGAACCTAAATATAGTTTATGGACAAATGGTGCAGGACTGCGTAGTTTAGGCAAATGTACCGTAGTATCTTGAATACAGTATATAACGAAAAATATTTCTGAGCTTGCAGAGCTTATTGCACTATACAGGAAGATAATTTTTTATGCATATATACATACATACATATTTCTATATATATATTTATGTATACAAACACACTGGTTGGAAACCGCTGTGAAGAATGTCTTAAAAGGCTTTCTAGGTTATAGTAATTAAAAAGGGCACATACATCATACTACTGAGTGAATAAGGTGTACAAAATGGTACAATAATTACACTTGGCCTCTAACACACAACATTTTCTAAAAACGGGTTGTAGTCTCATACTAATGGTAGTTTACTGTTCCAAATGAAATTTCTTTACAAAACTTTGGTGGCTACTCCTACAGTATTTGCTCAATAAATATATAATTCTTTATATACTACTCTGTTGAGGGGATGAAGAAAGGATGACATCACTGGAATTATGTACTTTGTCTATTACCATCATTATTACCTTTGCTCTTAATCTTAGCTATACACCAAATTATAATTCTTAAAATAGTACTGTATTTTCCCTCTATCTTGTCAATTATCTCTGAAGAAAAATTAACTGAGTCCAGTAAAGTATAAATGTCAAGAGGGTAATTAGGATGGTCAAGTAAATGCTGGCTATGGAAGCCCAGCCATTGGTTCTTACATCCTTTAGGAGGGATAAAATGAGGCAATGATAATACCAAACTTCAAATTTACAATTTATCTTGTGGCAACATAAATATGTAACTAACTCTTAATTAAGCTGGTTCACTGCATCAATTCCCTAAGTAAACATTCTCCAGTGTTGGTGGTTGCCATACATGGAATTACTGGAATATGAAAGACCTTAAACCACTGACACATGGTGAATTAAATGCATAAGTATTACAATATGATGTAAAATGACAGAAATGAGTCACCCAAAGTTAGTATGGGTTCTCCTGAACTACAGGTTCCAACATCGTGCTACTCCAGTACCTTGTGATTATTACAGTATACTACAGTATAATATTATACTTTATGTACAATATTCTAATGATCACCACAATGAAAATGGAAGAAATGTTGTCTCGATGGCTACAATATAGACTAACTATTCTACACTTTACAAAACTATCTGAGTTTCATTTTCTGAATCACACTATTGTTCTGTTCATGTACAATATGTATTGAACCAAAATAAAAATCAACCACTGTAAAGAAAAAAAGAATTTCATATCTGTTACCTTGGATACATAGAAAACAATTACCCCACTTAGACAGGACCCTTGCCACCTCTTTACCACATGCAAAGAGTAGCGAGGGTTGGATCCCCAAATAGAGCACTGTAACAGGTTCATTTTCATCCACATATTAATGTGTGTTTTCCTGTCGCATACAGAAGTTATGTAGGTACTGTACAATGACTGCTAAATAACATGCACACTATGATAACCAATTATCATAACTCAAAATAAAAAAATTTCAAATATCCTGCACTGAAATAATTTAGATAAACATGCACACACACAGTCTTCATAAGTCGTACTTCTGTTTCTTATACTTACAGTATGCATATGTCATAACAGTAAAATGAGAAAAAGTAACTAGGCTATATAATCTTTATAGGTAACAAAGAAACTTTGTTGGAAAAAGTACCACGAGTCACAATATTGCAAGGTGTTGGGACTAAATCTCATAATTAGCATGACCAATCCATAAGTCAGAAATATGTATACATCATGTAGGGTTAGAGCGTTTATTAGGTATTACAACTTATGGAGGGTTTACCGTGTGTATATGTGCATGCATGTTTCTCTCTCTCCTGTCTTTCCTTCCATTCCCTCTAATATTTTAGTATATAGTTATTGTATATCTATAATCTGATGTTTTCTTTTTCAAAATCGCCAGTTCTTCTAATATATTACATAAGAAATCACCAGTGCCTTTAACTCCAGTTAAAATGTACCCTGATATCATAAATTTGTAAGAGAACCACCAATTTTACTCCCTGTAACTGTTAGTCATGACATCTCTTTGGAGATCACATTTTTTCAAGAGAAGAAAAGGCTTCATCTCCTTCTTGAAGGACTCAGTGCAGGTTTATTGCCTCACATCCAATGTTATTCTTCAATCTTCTCTTTTTTCAAATTCAAATATTGTAATTACCTCAATCATGAGTGAAAATGGGAAGGAAGAGAGGAAACAAAACATGGAGGCATGACACACAGTATATATACTGTATTCTGGTACACCACCTCTATTGATAAACATGAGCGAGTGGTACAGTATCTATAAAATGACACCTTGCCAAGTGGTATTGTAAAGTGAAGTGTCCATAGAGTTTATAGCTTGCCCAGCACACAGTCTCCGAAAACTTTAATGCTGTACAGTAATACCCTGCCATGCAAGATGTCATCTGCAAGTTTTGGTCTTATGCAAATGACCCCCACAAAAAATAAATATAATAAAGTAGAAGAAAAGCTAATATATTTAGGCTTTATGCTTTATAGCCTAATGGAATGAATCATTTTAATGTTCAGCACTCTCTCCCCAACTTGGTATACTCCTCACCCTCCTTGACAAGTCCTACAATCAACTTTCTGAGAGTTTGGAGGCCTACCTTAAGATGCACCAGAAATCAGCAAACTTATACTAAGTAATCATAGTCCTCAAACCTTGTAGTTGCAATACTGGTTAATGTTATTGTTACTGTTGGTGGTTTATAAGGCCGTCATGTCTGGACAAAAGTTGATAATGACATGGTAAGCCCTTATAGCATTTGCTTAAGAGTCGTCCAACTGATGCAATTGATGATACTTATCAAAATTGCACAAGCTTTGGTGTTTGAAGATGTTTTAGAAACATGAAGAATACAGCTTGGTACATTTCCAAAGGTTATAATTATATGTACTGTACAGTATTGGGATGCATCTGAACCTCCAGGCCAAACTTGTTAAGTCGATAATACTAGACTCTCTATTGGGCTGACTTACAGAGGGTATACTGAATATCTTGTATAGATGTATAGTACCGCACTGTATATTTTTGGCAATGTGCCCGAGTGGGTATTTCTTCACATTTACTGCATTACCAAATGCATTCAATGTTACTCTGGATCTCAAATATCAGGTAGCTAGCTACTCAAGAAAATTAGTAAAATGTATTTACATGTTGCTAGTCTGACTATATAGTAACTAATCAACATCATAATAACTATATATGTGTGTGATGTTCCAGTGAGGGCATTGTATGATTTCTCATGTGTCTTCAGGAGATATGTCTGAGAGAAAATGTAATAATGCATTATGTATGTTATATACAAATTATTTATACTTCAATAGGTCTCACAACTTGAGTGCAGTTACTCAAGTAATATTCACACACTCACACACACAAATGAAAATTTTGTTGTTTCTATGGCCATTGTTGTGAATTCTCAATGTTGTGAGTACATTTTGGAGGCATTAGAACTGATAGTGATAGTTTGAGTGCACCATAACTATCACTATACTGTACATTTATTTCTAAAAGTTTTTACAAATATTGTACACTACTGTACTACAGTATATTGGAAATTCACAGTATGTCCACAGAAGCTATTCTAAATGACATTACTATAATATACCCATCATTATCATAACCACATTTCTAGTGCTATGTACTGCACTAAAAGGGTTTATGACAAAACCTTTGCCTTGAGAAATCTCCAGTCTTCAGGTAATTGTTACACATAATGCAGGGCCAAAGTGCTCCACCTACTGTACAGTTTTGCTTTCACAGCTAACAGTACTGTACCATGTGCATTGGCCTAACACCAATCACAAAGAATTGCTGTTGTTAAATCAACAGATTGATTGATGGAACAGAAAACCCCATGGGAGCCTATCAGCTGGGATCATATACTTCCAGAGAAAGACACAGACTGAAGGGATTGCAAGCTATGGAGGAAGAACAATGAA
Organism: Petrolisthes cinctipes; assembly: GCA_033782935.1. Lineage (NCBI taxonomy): Eukaryota > Metazoa > Arthropoda > Malacostraca > Decapoda > Porcellanidae > Petrolisthes > Petrolisthes cinctipes. Next base: position 45,966 of record JAWQEG010004050.1, on the reverse strand, counting down.
AAGAGGAAGAGCTGAATACCTAAAAGTGACTATGGATCAAACAGGCATCACAGTTGGCAATACTCATATGGGATATTTAATCAATATACTGTATATGTATAGAGTTACATTAACACGTATCTGGTTACAACAAGTTATGTGTACAGTATAACCCTTATAACTTGGCATCCTCGAACTCAGAATCTATACGAAAGTCAGACGCTTGTGTCACTCCGCCTATGTACAGTACTGTATGGCAAATAGTTGAACCCTGGGGCCTGCAAATTGGTCCACACATGTAACCTGACAAAAAAGACAGGATAGCAGGCAGTGACCTCTGAGGTCAGAAATGACATACAGTAATACATACAGTGCTAAAATTCTCAGAAGCTGAAATACCAGGTAAGCTATAAACTCTACAGATACCAGAGGAACTATAGTAGTGATTTATTGGATTGTAAAATTGTCCATGATCAGCTAGTTTGATATACCTCGGCAGGGCAAAGAATTATCAAATAAAAATAAAAATTAATAATCATAATTAGAGAGAAAGTTGGAAATAATCTTATATCTTGGCCGAGTTATATAACAGCATTTGTTTTATAATTTTAGACTTGGCATGCCATTCCTCCGTACACTTTTTATTTCCCTTCACTGTCCTAAATCTCTCACATTTATATGAAATGTGACCGAGTCCCCCATAACAATTTCTACATCCTCTCACAAAGTCTTCATATGCTTGAATTACATGCCTGTTTGCTTCTATCCTTACACTGGTATGTGTTGTTTTTGCTTTCATTTATCATATTTTAAATCTTTACCTAACATTAGGGCAAGGTATTTGCACCATATGGCATATTGAAGAACTTGCCAAGGTTAAAGCCTCAATTACGTCAAGTTATAAGGGGATTACTGTATACTCCTGGTAAAAACAAGTACTGTAAAGTCAACTTAATTTTTTTTTTTTTTTTTTTTTTTTTTTTTATCAAATCAAAATCACCTAGGAACACTCAAGATAATAATAACTGTACCATATAAAGTACATTTAATTTCAAATTTGATGCCAATAAAATTTATCTGTGGGAAGATGCATGAAGCCTTCCAAAATATAATAATTGCCAATACAAGCCATATGAAAGCTGGGGGAAACACATTAAAACCAAACTATGATGCAATTAATAGGAAAATTTAACCAATTGAATGATGTCATAACATTTGATCAACCAGGTACAAGTTAAATAAAAATGTATATAAACAAAAATGCTACAAAGAGTGAAGTTCTGTCAGTTAAAAAGAGAAAATATAATATAGCAGTAAATTATAACACTTCTATTAAAATATTGATCACCTTTTGGCACTCAATGCCAAATTGAAAGTTAATCCTGACAACTCAACATACATTTATACCAAATTCACTTTTCTGCTCTCCCTTTCTTTTCACTTTCCTCTCCATTCACCCCATTTATGAAATAACACTATGTATGGGATTGCTAATAAAATAAATAACTACATACACTGCAAATACCATTTTGAAAAGTAAGTCTTAGGGACTTGGTCTTCATTTCACAGAGAAGGCGTCTGACTTGCACAGAGTTAGAAAAAGTATGAATCTGGACCCTAGCTAGACTTGAAGGACTACTGTACTTGGAAGATATGATGAAACTGCTAAATTTATCTACGGACATACTGGTTGGACTACAGGGTCTATCACAAGAGCACCCATTTCTTTCATCCTCCATTCTCAGGTCAAATTTGCTTATTTCTGACTGATGGGAGTTCTCTAAATTTATGAAAACAGGTCGGAGGACAGAGGAAATCTATGTTTGACCAGAGGACAGTGGAAAAGTGCTTGTGTGATATAAGTAGATCCCTGATATGACACAAAAACTACTGGTATCTACCATTTCATTTTACACTCAGTCCCTCATTGATGACCACCAAATGTTTACCCACGTTTGTTATTCATTACCATACAGAATAAATTAGTGATCTACTGGGCCTGTGTTAAATAATTTGGTGTTATATCAAGGGCCTACTGTATACCTGCTAAAGGGTCATATGGCAGGGGCACTCATATTCCTCTGTTTACACTGTGAACCTAACTTGAGATCTTAAAAGCAAATACAACCATTACAAAAACTATTAAAACAGGGATGTGCTAGATTAACAGAGCGAGTCAAAATGATGTTACTGATATACCACTGTGTGTGTCGTGGACAGTCATTGCCTATGTTTTCAATACTGTATACTGTATTGTGTCCCTCTTGTTACAATTACAAATGCTGGCCCACCTTTCTTACCTCACATGGTTACAATAATGGTTTTGTAATTAAACACTGATAACACCCCTATAATTATTAATCTACCCTTAACATACTTGCATATATCTATCACTATGTTTTCCAATAAGTCAAATTGCCAAAGCAGTGCAACAGGACATGTCTCTGGAGGAGAGGCCAGGTTCTGCTCACACTGATAAAACAAAATTGACTATGGAGTAATAAATTGTTCTTGATAAGTTAGTTAAGGAATGGTTAGAGGAAGACAGCCTGTAACACAGCTGAGATTACATGAAGCAACATGTATAAAGGCCAAAGTAGGCACACAAAAACAGAGGCAGACACAGATAATGATTAAAGATATGATAGTCAATGAGAAAATATTTGAGAATGAAAGTATACAAAGTTGTTATAAGTTATAGTAATAGTAGGGTATTATGCTATGGAAGTCACTGGGTAGGACTGAGGTTTTCTAAAGATACTACCACTACTACTTTTCTTGTAAATGTTGCAACACCTTTTTGGCTCACTCTGTGTACATTTTGAAAACATTGGTGCAGCCGACCAGTAGAGGGCCGGGAGGTAGGTTAAATTGACACTTGCAGTTGTGGTGGTATGACAGTACTCCACTTGGACACTGTCTCAAGGGATAGTAAAGGGTCTGGATAAATGTACTTGAACTATGCTGCCATCCAATGTTTGGGTTATGTTAGCTATGGTTTGGTTATGTTATACTTGGAGAGTCATGTGACTCATTTTTAAGTTAAAGATAGATTATTATGGTTAAGGAAGTAAAAGAAGGGAAGGATGGGTAATTACCCATGGATGTCAAGGAAGTTAAAGGTATGAAGATATTACATTGATATCAAGATTTTTTCAAAATTATAAAAAATACGCTATCTCTATATAGCCAATGTCAGCTGCTTTGTGGCAGTCTGAAGGAATTAGTAATTTACATGTTGCTGATAACATTACAATGCCTTTAAGGAAATCAAAGATAGGCACTGAGGAAGTCCTGTTAAGAAGTGGATAATGAGGGTGGTGGTGTCCAAAAGAGTACTGTCCTCTTCCACACACCATAAAGTACCAGTAGTTAAGAGCCAACAGGACTCCATCTCACCCACTGTACAATCACCAGGAAATGTTTGTGTCTGGATGCCACCAGAGGACAATTATGGGGCCTGTGCTTAGCCTTAGCAAATTGGTGGTTCTAGAATCCTTCAATTTATGCCTTGAACACATCTCAAGAGATGTATCATTCTGTTGCATAGCTTTGAGGAATCAGTAGTCTTCAATTTGCTGACCAACTTTAGTTACCTCAACTGATTTGTTGGTGGTGTATTCCATAGCACGTCACCAACTTACATTGCTATGGTGGGAACAATATACCCATGTATGGATAATGCATGGCTATGAAATGCCAATGGTACTCCACCATCAGAAAAACTATAGATGAGCTTATGAATGTGGAGGAAAGTTATTTCTCCAAATTGTGCCCCAAATCAGCACTTATAGTGACGATATGCGTTCATGGCAAAGTTTGGAGAAATCAGTAGCCTCCAACTTACAATTCTTTCATCACAGATCTCTTGAACTGGCCTCTGGTGGTGAAGGCACCAACAGTTCACTGAGATGACTGTACTTCAATATCTGTAGGATCTTTTCATCTCTTCTTTTATTGGTCTTGTTTCTTTTTTTTTTTTTTTTGCATACATTTCTTTGTAATATATTCACTCAACTCCTTACTTGCCTTTTAATATTATCTGAATGATTTGGATTTGCATATCTGTAAATGGATGGATTTTGAGTGACTATTGGTATGATTACCAGTACTCCAGATTACTTGTTATACTAGGTAATTATTTAATGGAATCTTATTGAATTTTGGAAAGCAATTATCCAAACTCTATTACATTTTAATATACATCGAACCTGTTAGATGATGAAAAAATCAAGCTTTTCATGCCAATCAGTGGTTAAAATTCCATAAAAAATGTGCAGACTCCTGCATACTCAATTTTCTATTCAGTTTCCACACACCTCATATGTTTCTTCTGTGGCAAATCTGCAAATTCAACATTGCATCAAGAATTTCTTCCCATGGTTATCTTTAAAAACATACACTTTGGATTGTCTAGCCAGTAACTTCCTCATACTTATTCTTCACTTGATATTCACTTATTTTTTCAAATAATTTAATTCATCTCCATCATTTATCCATTATTCCCTGTTTCAGTTTAGTCTAATTCTTTTGGCTCCACTTTATTCTAAAATTTCTATTGTCTACTTCATTGCCAGGCCTAAATTAACAAACCTCATTAACCATAGTCCTTTTCATTATTTTATCTTTTCATCATCTTTCTTCTCTATCCTAACTCGTTCCCCAGCCACAGTCTTGAGCACAGCCTTGACAGCTGGGGCATACAATGGCCACCCAGCAAACAACAGGTGACCAGAGAAAAACAGGGAGTAGTAGAAATTCCACCACCTGAAGAGACAATTATTGTCATTATTACCACAATGCTAATCATAAAATTAACACAACATGAGGAGACTTTAATGATATAATGCACTTGCTGCTTCTTTAATATATAGAAGGAGTAGTGAAATACTGTCAATTAAGGGTCCCCCTAATACTAATATACAGTAGGCAACATTCCCGTGAGTTCCGCACAGCATTGTCAACTCTGGCAGAGATGATATCCCTGAACCTTTAGTTGTAAGCTCCATTCACTGAAACCAAGGAGTGCTTCAAATGGGTGGTTTGGGATTGCTATCTCGACCATAATTGACAACGCTGTGTGGCACTCAGGGGAGTATGGCCAACTGTACAACTATTTTATACAATCTGTCTATAAATCATATGCTTTAGCAAGCTAAGCCTATTTCACATCAGTTAGGTACATCAAGTATTGCATAGGACCCCATATTATATTGAACTCTTTTGTAAATACAGTACATTAAAAACAGACTCTAGTTAGAATAACAAAATCACCAACTTCTTAAGTTTTACTATCATAATTATGATCAATATGTTTATACACTAGTTGCTATAAGTTTACTTTTTTTTAACTTAATATTAACTTGCACCCTTGTCTTTTATGATGAAATTTTAGGTTAGACAGCTATTGCTACAGGACTGTACACTGTTGTACAGTCTCAATTCCTATTCTCTGACTAACCTCAGTGGTAAGGAGTATGAACTCAGTGGTGTTCCTAGACGACATGTCAAGAGTTGCAACATACAAACTAATACACTGCTCTCTGAGCAGGATAGGTTTGAAAAGCCTTGATTCCCTGGGTGGTTAAGTTCAAAATATAAATGTTGTTATCTCTCTTGACATGTCAACTAGAAACACCCAAGTCCATACTTCCTACTACAAAGGTGGGTCAGAGATTTGGTATTAAGAGTGTACATGTATCACGCATTATCTGTTACAGTATTTTTATGGTATTAGGAACAAGGAAATAGTTTATTAAAAATGCATCAATAATAATATAATTAATAAGCATAATTTAATTTTTTACCTTGTGTATCTACCTATCTCACACATAATCATGTCACATGCTGTACTGCATACAGTACTATGACTGACTTGTAATGAATAGTGTACTGTACTGACCTGTGCAGTTTTAGGAGAACAAATGGACCAAGGCAGTAACCCATGAAGACGATAACGTACACCTTGAGTACCACAAATTTGATGTACTTGAGAGGACCAGCATTGAGAATGGACACTAGCCTTGGGTATTGCTTCACAAAGGTAGAAAGCTGTAAAAGAAAAATACAGTATTGACAATATTTCTCCATATTCCTGAGTCAGATTTTCTCATAATTACATACCGTATAAATCCCTGCTCTGGAATAAATTTCTATCCATAGATTACCTGTACTGTATCAGTAAAAAATTTTTTTAGCATAGATATTTTCCAGTGCCAAAATACAACTAAACAATGATTGGACAATTGGGCTGAAAGTTGCTTCTGGGATACAACATTTATGTTCATTAATGTTACTATAAGTACAGTACTTACATCCCGCTCAAAGTTCATGACAACAAATTCCATGAAGAAACAGGCATAATAGCCTGAGTGGAGACCATGCCATACTGCCAGGAAGACCAAGGCTGCCACCTGAGACACGTACCGGTTGTTCAGGAATCTTAGCCGCTTGTACACGTACCTGGACAAGGGAAAGGGCAGAGGATGGCAGCAGGAAGGGAAAGAGGTACACGAGGGGGGAAACAAGGGAAGGAGAGGGACAGAAGTTGGGAGGGAAATAGAGGGTGGGAAAGGGAGAGGAAGAGATGAGTGGGGTAAATGGTAAAAAAACAGATAGTTACACAAGGAGCAGTAGAGGAAATATGGAGGACGAAGGGAAGGGGAGAGAGGAGGATGGCATAAAGCAAAGTATTATTTGCTTTATTGTTGAAAGAAAAATAAAAAGGGAAGGGGTAGAGGAATATAACATAAAAGGACAGCCAAATGAAGAAAGAAAAAAGAATGGAGCGAGATGGTAGAAATAGTTCAGAGATGAGGAAAAGGATAAGAAAATTAAGTAATCAGAGAACAATAAAGAAAATTTGAGAATGAAAAGAGCAATACACACACACACACACAGTTCGATATGATGCAGATGAGAAATCAAGACAATCAGTGAATGCAGGAGGGAATGCAAGGGAAAGTGAAATAGTTAGCCATTGGAAAGACAGAACAGGTTACTCCAGAATGTAACTTGTATTATTTCAGTGACTGAATTACAGCATCTACTGTATATCTCCGAAAAACAGAATTTCGAGAACAAGATAAATAAAAATAATAATATGATCTTACAACAATAATAATTAATTCTGAATGCAATTACAGGTATACAGTATTTATCATCATTCCAGAGCCATAAATTAAATGAATGCTTGTATTGCATATATCAAAGAGAGATAGTTTCTCAGGCTAAAATAGTTAATTATATAAATGATACTCGCAATTCACAGTTAGCAAGAAAATGAAAGGAACTTCAAATTCTACATTACTGATTCTGACACTGAACTGGGGCTATCCAAAAAGGAATGACATCGACAGACTTAACGAATCTCGTTGTCCAGCTAGCTTCACAAAAGTTGAGAAGATTGTGGCAGGCTGCAACATGTGGAAGAACACTCTTTAAGATGGTATTGAAATACAGATATACTGTATTTTCAGTTTTTTAAACCAAAGAGGTATACTATGGTAATATCTTCATAAGAAAGTACAATCTATCATCCAGGAGGAGCCATGGGATCATATACTTACACAATCTTCTTAAGTTCCATGTTGCCAACAGTATACTTTCCCAACAAGACCCACAGAGCAAAAATGTCAAAAATTTAAAAAAAATGGTCATGGGATAGAGAATGACAATGATAGATATGTTGGTTCCAACAGGTGTTACTGGACTCAATCAACTGGTCATCACCATTATCTAGTGCTCTATGTTCAACTTGAACCCTCTGCTTCAAGGCAAATTAAAAAAAAATTATAGGTCCTACAAAGATGAAAGTACACTACAGTACTTTACATGGTTTTACTGGAAATCTAAGGAAGAATCGTACCAGTCATTGTCATTAACTACAATTTGTCATGACTCCCTTGTACAGTATGCTGTATAAGCCTGCAATTGCTCTCCCCAACCAAACACACCTGCACCGTCTGTTCCATCACAGCACAACTGGTGTTACTCTCATAACTGATAAATATTTTTCAACTGGGAAACACAGACCTCCTCTCAAAAGTCATTGTGAATTGGAGGAAGTGCCCAGTCAAACTACCCAAGAGTGTCAAAAAATCATGACCAAGTACAAGATGAATCCTTCTAAAACTATTAATGTACTGTACAAAGACTACCAAATAGTACTTCGTCGATTACTTCTTCACCAAGTTTCTAGAAGCTTTCAACTCTCATTCATCACTACTGTAGTTTTATCCAAGTTGAGCACTCAGCAACTGGCCTATTGGCAAGAAATGAAATGAGGAAAATGTAACTTTATTCTACTACAAAGGCATGGAATTTAACTCCAACACCCCTTAAAGCATCCACACTCAAAAACAAATATTCTTCTCAACTTTTCTCCTTATCACCTATCAAATTTTTGAAGGAGCCTGTGGTCAAAATAATAAAGTGAAATTTAGTTATTCCTCTAATCTGTCCACAAAATGTCACTACTACAGAGGGAGTCTATTTCAAAGCATAGTTAAGAGGATTCAGTACGGTAGTCTCTAATCTGCTAACATTACATCTGCCTTAAGAACATTACTGATGTACCTTAGAGCAATGTTCCATATCATACATGGGCTTGCTATTTCCTGTGTCACTGAAAAATACCTATACTAATTACAGTTTTTCATAAAGAAGCCAAAGATATTGCTGACAAACTGTAGCCTACTTACTCCAAACTATTGCCACAAAACTCCCCCAGCACAATAATGTTCTGCAGCAATTGGATGTCTCAGTAGCCTCTAGTTTCCCAACATTATCTTACTCTCCTTACTCCTTAACATAGTCTAACAAGTATGGTACACCTACAGTATACCAGCAACATCAGCTTTCCTCACACTGCAAATAAATATTGTGGACATTTTTATCACAGGTTAGGCAAATATTTCACCTTGAAACTTAATCTCTGAATGGTAGCACTTTCCACTGTGCATTTACCATACTATACAGTACATATTTATGCTGACCACAAATGAGCATCATCCTTTTCTTACTTTTTTTTCTCTTGGTTAGAACCACAAATTAATCGACAAGCAAAAATCAGACGATACCATTTCTATATACTGTACATATTTGTACACCACAAAAATTGTTGGGTTTATATCACTTAGAGACTTGATTAAACTCAGGATACTCTAGAGTCTGCAGCTACTTCACAGCTTCTCTGTCATCTTCCTACAGATGCAGACAAGAGTTTTGTTGCAACAGCCCATTTAGAGATTTGTATAATAAATTAGTCTTGAGACAATGGGTAATTTTTGTGGCTGAATGTCCACATGAGTTTAAAGTCAAAGTCATTATGTCAGAAATTACCAAAGACCAAGAAGCATAATGAAACCTATGCCTGTAATTATACCCAACTTATTATTGTACCTTTAACAGAGTTTAATCCACCTGAGTTCCAATCTAAGCCTAATCAGTGATATTCCTGGAACAAGACACCAGTTTTATTTATTATTTTGCAGACAGCATTACAGTATCTTCTTGTAGCATTTCCATACAAGCAGATAGCAGATGGCTGGGCGGGGGATAATTTGAGTATAAGCCCCTAAACAGCAGGAAGCATTAAGCAAAAACCTGTTACCAAAAAAGGCCATAGTGTGAAGAAATATGCATGGCAAACAATAGGTATATATTAAAAGACAGAAGGAAAAAGTGCAAAACAGTAGTGGTGGTGTAGAAGTAAAAATATTATTTGAAAATGCATGATAAAGAGCAGTTTTCTTATTGCAGGGGCCTACAGTGTATAATGTCAGAAAAGGATGATGCTGAGGAAGATAGGAAATGAGGATAGAGTGGATGGATTAAAATAGAATAGGACAGAGACCTGGTTGGAATTGAGTGCTTGACCACCTCTAACATGGGAGAATTGTGGTGCCCCTTTTATTCATGTAAATAATGTCTGAGAAAATAATAGGCTGTAACAGCCACAAAAAATACAAAAGTGGTAAATAATTCAATATCTAAAAAAACAAGCTAACTACTTAAGAAGGTGTAAGTTATGTTGAAGCATGAAAGCCCTTCTCTCATGGCATTTTTCTGCTTCCAAAAATAATCCCCGATTTTATAAAATGAACTAAAATTAAATATACTGTAATACATGTGATCATAAATATAATTGGTAGTTATTGAAAGTGGAGCAGAGGCACCAAAAAATGCCCATTAAAGATGAGAACTCTCACTCCAGGGTCTGAGAGAGAGATAGAGAGAAAGTTGAAGGGAGAGGGAGGCCTACTTACAGAGGGTTGCCCAAGAGGGTGGTGCCTACTTACTGGGCTACCCAAGCGTTGGTGTTAGTGTTGAATGAGGCGATCATGTTGCCGAAGGAAGTGGCTCCCTCGTACAGACCGATCTTGACGTTGGCGCACCCGTCCCACCGACAGTTGCCCAGCGCATCACGCCCAGAGTATGACAATCCTAGCCACGGTGACAACAACATGACGGGTGGTGGCAGGTGTGTGAGGCACGCAGGTTTGTAGGCAAGGGGAGTAAGTGTGGGAATTAAGGAGGGGATGAAAGATGAGTATACTGTTTAGCAATACATGAGGAGGGGAGGTATGAGAGGTAAGTTGGTGTGTGAGGCAAGAAGTGAGAGGAGGTGAACGGGAGGGTTGGAAAAAGAAGTCGGAGTACAATATAGTGAGATGTGTAAGGCTTGTGAATATACTGGAGAGGAACTAGGTAGGTTGGCTGAGAGTTTATGGAAATGTAGGTAATATGACATGAAGGGAAGGTAGATTTGTAAGATGTGTGGTAGAGGCAGCATGGCTGATGTACGAGATGTGTAGCTGCAAGAAAATATGTATTCGAGGTCCAGCTACTAGCTGCTTTGCAAATAAGCTTAGTTGTAAGAATATTCTATCCAATAGCTTCTCTGGTTTCATTTCTACCTTAATTCTACTTCTTTCATACTGAACTTAGTGCAAGTGGTGGGGGAACTGTTGAAACAGGGAGGATATAGAGCCAGGAAACCCTCTGGTTTAGAATTAGTCACATACTGTATATTGGGTTACTGTGTGGTATGCAAGTTAGGCCAACTGTATATGGAAGAAAAGTCTTAGGTGAGGGATGGTAAACAAGTGTGGTGGGAGGGGTAGAGGAACCAAAAATTCAAAGATTAAGAGAGAAATTTTTTTTACTGAATATAAAAATGGAAGGAGAAATCTTTAGCAAGAAAAGGAATGAATAAGTGTGAAAAGTAGGGAAGCAGAGAGATCAGGAAAGAAAATGAAGTGACAAACATGGAAAGAGGGCTATATACATAATAGAAGCAAGAAATAAAATAATAAAAGATTCCTTAGAAGGAGAAAGAAAAAACAAGGAAATACAGAACTGAATGACAAAGAAACATATATGCATGTATATGAAGATCATTTGGGAGAAAATATAAAGAAAGTACTAACTAAGAGAATAAAGATGATAAAGGGAAAAGGCACAGAAGAAAAGAGGGTAGAAACAAAAGACAACTTATCCAACCCTGGATGATTGGGTTCACAATGAGAGTATATATCATTTGGCATTAGTCTACATACACTGGAAAGAACCTAAGCTAATGTTAAGGGGTCTATCAAAATACATATAGTTATCAATGTATTAAACCAGAGTAGATTTCCCTGTAACAGAAACACAGCTATGTGTTATCAAGGGAAAAAACAAAAACATAAATCATCAGGCATTACTTAACCCTTAAACCTCAGGTGTCGGCAATTGTCGACACCACTACGAAGTGTGGGTGACCGTGGGTGTCGGCATTTGTCGACAGAAGCATTTTAAAATATGCGCGCCCCCTGACATACTTAATTAGGCTCACAACAGAGGGTGTGTGTGCCTAGGCCCCTAGGCACACACACCCTAGGCACACCAGCCACTAGCAGTCAGTGTATGAAGAGCAGTGAGCGAGTGAGGATGTATTTTCAGCACTCTGCTTTTGCCTACCATATAATGTATGTACGTAAAAACGACAGTGACATTATATTTCATATTGTTGTGTAAGAAATGTGATTCTGACATATTTTATGATAAAATCAGAGCATAAAAACATACTTAGAATTGTCAGGAGAGAGTAAAAGTGAATTTTGAGTTGCGTCATTCTGAGCTGGCTACCTATCCTACAGATGTCTATTTAGTCTTTACAAGTACAGTACATCAAGAGACAGCTAAAAGTTTGTAATTCAATATCATGTATCATTTGTTCATGTAGCAAAAGTAGTTTATGGTATTAGCTGTCAAAAGTGTTGTTTATGTTTGCAAAAATATGCCCAATGTACAAAGTTGACTCGCTAAAAAAGGCCCACGGTTAGGGGGTTAGGTGTTGCCTGAAAAGGCAAGAACACACACAGCACAAAAAGTATAATCAAGGAGATACAACGAGTCAGCCTTCCTTCACCAAGAGCCAAAACATTGTAACTCCCTTAATATACAATTTTGTGGTGTGTGTTTTTATTGCCATCTGTGACATTACGGGCATTGTCTTAACCTCATGCCTGGATTGGCTGTAAAGCAAGGGAGAAAACTGACAACTTCAGTACACTGAGAGACAGTAGGTGAGGAAGGAAGGAGGTGAGGATGGGTGGTGTTGAAAAGAGGGAGTGCCCTTCCGTTGGTCTGCACTGTGAGGTGAGTATTTCATCAAGCATACTTCAGGAAAACAAGTTAACCATTTGGAAAACAATGGCTTTTCCCCAGCTGATTAAAATGCTGTCTGGAGTTAAGCATAATATATGTTAAACTTGCTATGAATAGGGAGATAGATTGCGGCACCTGTGAGAAACTAAAAATAGTAGAGGAACTATAGGAACACTCAATCGAGTGTGTTCCTTTGCAAATGCCATATAAACTCTACAGGCATAACTGATCCTTGTTTCATTCATATTTTTACCAATATAACATTAATTTAATCCATTCTTGATTACATTATTTCACATATTTCTGCCAAAATGTAATAACTTTTTGGTTTCATCCAGTGAAATTTGATCAAACTCCATCAGTAGGTTTTTTATTTATTTTGTTAACTAACCAACACAAACAAATATACAAACACACACGAGTGAACATGAGTGAAAACAATATCCATTGTGAGAAACTAAATGAGAATGCAGGGAGGGTGGGAAGGCCAGGTGTGAGAAAATGTAAGATCAAAGTGATGAATGAAACAAAACAGGAGGACTTCCCAACAAGTAATTAATACTACTGTATATTGAGAGGAGAATTTAGCAGAATTAGCAATTTCATAATAAGTATGGCCTTGCATAAGAAGCAAAACACTTTATTCAGGTGTTGAAATACTACCTGAGAAAGAAACAATTAAAATTAAAGGGATGCAATATGTTGATTGTGGTAGGTAGGGCAAGAAAGGGAAAATAGAGAGCAAAGAAAACAAATCTTACAATGGGTGGAGAACAAACAGGGTTGAATGATGGACTAACTGGATATGGATCACTGATGTCAGGCAACAGCTAGGACATAATTATATTGTCAGAGAAGAGGACACAGGACAATATTAACCTTTGGCGGAAGCACAAGCAACGAAGGGATAGATGAAGAGCTTAAAATGACCGACTTAGAGGTGAAGGTGAATACTGTATAAACAAGGGATGACAGAACGGATGTACTGGAAAGTTGGTCAACACATGCAGACAGCAAAACATAGCAGGCATTAAATTCAATTACAGCAGACAGAGGCACAATTAATTTAGGCAGCCCTAAACAACCATTAAAGTAATTATAGCAGGATTCAAACAAGGTGTTGTGAGAAAAGGATATCCAACAGAGATATAATACTGGGTTTCATTCTCATAAGATTGCTGGTTAGAAAAGTGGTGAGCTTACTTATATAGGCCATGTGAAGCTGGACAAACAGTCAGATTTCTTTGGTATTTTCCACCTACAGGAATTCAAATTCTGTAAATGAGATACCTACACCATCCTTTACCCACAACAACCAAAGTAACCACATGTCCCAGGATTAAGGATTATCTAATCTCCTTTCACACAGATAGGTTTTGCTTTCATATGAGGGTGAGAAGCATGCATAACAAGATTTCTCATGCTGTGCCTTACTTGGATGACATACAACATAAAATATGACGTAGAACAGGTCATGCATTACTTCTTTAGAGCTGAAGGTCACTGTATTTAAGCTCCTCTCATATAATGTACAGTCCTGACAAAATTCCCTTTCTATGCACATTGGCTCTTCGTGATTATGTGGCAATGTTTAAGACTCAACCATATAAACATACATGTCCCTATCAGGTGCAGTTTCTGTTGAAACAGTGAAAGGACCTGTCCACACAATGCAACACAGATGGATATGATTGTATAGTAACTAAAAATTAACATAACAAAATCAATCACTTTTACTGTTCAGTACTATATATAAAGCTAAATCACAGGAACAGAAACTGGCTGTGAAAAAACTAACTAATTTAAAGTCTAAAAAAAAATCATATATGCTAACTTTGACTTGTTAGAGTTATAATATAATCACATTGGATATTCATACTTGTCTGAATGCTATCACGCACTACTACTTATCTTGATAGTGAAAACACTGGTTCGTACTGAGTTATACAGTTATGACTGCATTTGTACTACAAAATATGTCCTTAATAGCAAATTTTGTGTGTTTTGGAAGGATATGTATTAACATTACAATATACAGTATACATTAATACCCACAAAACATATACAGTATGTAACAAAACAACAGTATATGTGCTGGTTATATATATACAAATCAGGGTGAATAGCAATAAGTAGTGGGCTACAAGTACCAGGTATATACATGTACAGTAGTGAAATTCCATAACAATGTGAAGATCAGAATTTAAATGCCCAGCAGCATCAAGTTATCTACGAACCAACAAATGCTGTATCAGGAAAGGAGGAAGTCAACCAGACACAAGTCACACTAGCTGATGGACAGAACATACATTCTCCAAACCACCACCATGATGCACTGCAAGCCACAATATATTAGATCAAACTTAAGTTATTCCTAATAAGGCATTTTCTTTCAGTATGCATACAGTATTATGCTTTAAACAATGATGGCACATATATAAGCAATCACTCAGGCACACAGTACCAGCAATGCTACTATTGTAACACTCCAACCATGTACAATATAACATGAGGACAAAAATAATCCAATTATGTAATTCTTCTTCTCACCTACTATGTACTCTGTGCTATCATCAGTCATTCATACCAAGAGACCAAAGAATCTGAACAGTGTCTCTAAAAGGAAAATTTCTTCTGATGTAGACATGGGGCAAAATCCTTTCCCTACTCAGGATTTCAACTCTAGCTACCAATACAGCCTTCAATATCTACAAAGGAATATAAAGGGAGCAAATTATGAGTCACTGACTACCAAACAATGCAATCCCCAACAAAAGAAATATGATCAACCACTAACAAGGATGGAATAATCAACTGGACAACAAGGATTACTGCAGAGATTAACATATCCAAAAATATTCACACATCTGTATCTACATCACTGTCCCCTCCTCTCTCTTTTTCTCTCTCCTGACTTACTGGGCAACCCAAGCGTTGGTGTTGGAGTTGAAGGACTGAATGATGTGACCAAACTGAGTGGATCCCTCCAGGAGCAGGACGTGGACGTTCCTACATCCATCCCAACGTGGACCACCACTCTTTGGGTCTCGGCCATTGAAGGCCAAGCCTGGGGTTCAGCAGTGCCAGGTGATGTTATGTGAAATTTATACGAAGGAGTAGATGTTGTTGTCAAGTCATGTTGTGTGAAGTGTGGCTATTAGAAATAGGCAGGAAATATCTGCAGCTTTAAGAAGTATATACTGTACGTGTAAATGTTTGTGCTTCACATGTGCTACTAACTCATCTCTTAACTAGAAAAGCTAAAACAGAAAAGTACAGCACAGGGTATACAAAATAGAAATCAACTCATGTTTATGCATGTTTTACAGCTCAATATTTATCAAGTAACATCATTACAGTAACTGAAATATGAGTAAAAGTTTTAAAAACTTTAACCAATGACTGGTCATGCATGCATGATCAATAATTATTAGCTGTAGATGGTCACATCTTACATTAATAGTTGCCATAACTTACATTTTAAAGGAAAACTTTGAATAGCGTTTTATGGATTCATTATGTGACATTAGATAATTATGTATCCTCTGTCAACCAGCCTTGATTTTGTCACTGTTTTACCACCACCTTCCACACCACCATCCCTGCAACAACCATCCTCAACACTAGTGTCTCCTTGTTATCTTCCCCTTGAGATTGTATAATTCCTTTCACTATTCCCTGAATACTTTTAGGGATATCTGGGATCCTTAACCTTTTAGTTTACTGTGCTACAGGAAGTAGTGCAGTGAAAATTAGTGCCATTTAAGAGTAATAGTCATAGGCAAATGCACCCAGTAAAATATCATAATCATTATGAGAAAAAATGTGCAGTAGGATTAGAATGTTGTAAAGGATGGAAAATAGAAGAAATGACAGAAATAAATGTCATCATCATCAATACCCCATTTCCCCTTTTATAAGGAGAGCCCTCAACTAGCAAGGGGCCCAGCTCCAAGGCTATTTGAATCCTAGGTTCAGCAGAATATTATGAATCATTACAGAATGCCCTATCTGCCCAGAAATTTTCAAGAATAGCCCTAACGTATCTCCGTGTTGTTGGAGGCAACTAGAAGGGGTTGGTATCAGGTACAGTATGTGGCTGTAAAACAGTTTGCTTCAACCAAAGTGATGAGTTGAAACCTTTCACTCAGTCACTCGAACTCTCAGATGAGGGTGGGAGTAAGATTTATTGAACACCTGACCCTGTCAATGACTACCACGAACTTCAATAAAAACTGATGCTGAGAATGTGAGAAGTACATCAGACAATTGGAGGATGTAGTTGTTGTGCTACTGCAGAAATTGAGTTGACATTTTCTCTACACAGTGGGAGTCTCAATAATGGAGTGTATGGAAGAAGGATGTGTGTTTATTCTCTTGTATTTTAAGCCAACCTATATTGCCAAACACCAAAACTCAGAAACATAGTTTTTGCTCACTTGGCAATGTATATATTGCTTACATTCTTGTACTAACCACCTGCAAGTGTAAGCTTTAATTATGTGGTTGTAACTAAGTCCTCAAACCACAATACTGAAAATCAAAACCCACACATCATAAACTAGTGAACCTACAGTGGTCTTTTTTTTTTAAATTTTCAATGCCTTTAAGTCACTGATTGTCTCAACTGCAGTTTAATCCTTATCCCTTACACATTACCTGTGGGGGAATACACTCATCCAGACAATATCTTCAAGTTCCTACACACCCTTTTCAATCATCTACTTTTTCACACAACAACTAGTATGGCTAAATCTTCAGCATCAGATATAAAAAATAATGCATTAAAGTTAAGCCTACACTGAAAAAGAAATCCATCAAAACTACATAAAACTCCAAATGTTACACTTCTTTAAGGGGTTGATAATTTGTCAATAAACAAGAAACTATCAATCCTCCAACAATACCATAAAATATGCCCCTAGTACTGGGGTTGCATGCTTCTCAGCAGTCTGAAGGAATCATTAACTAAACTCCCTTTAAGTTAATCTTCTCCAGCACTGTACAGTACATCATGGCAACATGGATACAGTAACATCATCTCACAAAACATTACACAACTCTACACAAACATGCACATTCCATACATCATAACAGTTAAGTTACATAGTAAATTTTTTTTTTTTGCCATGCAAACACCAATTAAACTATTACAAGCAGCAATATACAAAGAACTCATGGAAAATAAGCAGCATTCATTTTATTTGCAATAAGGAAAGAAATTATTGATTATATGAAATTTCATTATTCAAAACCAGATCTGATGGATAATCTTCTACAATTATATATAAAACTAAGATCAATCTCTACCAAGAAAATTTGTTGGCTTCCTCCTAACATTAGCCTTATAATTTCTAATTGTCAAATTGAAGAATTAACATTAAGTTTTCATTTTGCAATTATACGGAATCTATAATTGCATGAAGATCTTGACGTAAATAAAAGTATATCTGTATGGATTGTTACCCTAAATATTGTATGCACACATCATCAATCGTGAAAAACAAAAAGCTGAAATTATTTTCCTAATAAGTGCAAGTAAAAATAATAATGTAGTAACTATTATGCTAATTTTTAATGTAAACAAATAAAAAAGAAAATCTGGCTTATTAAGTTTTTACATTCTGAGTTATCCAAACTTTTGAATATATCAATAAAACTAAGATGCAGAAACCTAAAAACAAAATTTAAGCCAAATAATATAAAGATGAATAGCCTGACACACTGCAATTTAAACCAGTAAATATTGGCTATGTTCAAAGCATAGTCAACTTCTGGTATGTTTTCAGGCACAGGTAATAAAGAAAATATTTAAACTAATCATTACCGGTATACTGTACTCAGCTGGATTTCAGGTCTAAGCCAACAGATTATATGACTTGGTGCCTGGTGGAGGAAAGGTCCCTACCAAAATCTCACCTGACATGATGCAGACCCCCTCAGCAATCAACCAGCAGGAAATGTACTTGTAGAGTGTGATCTTAGCCCAGAGTCCCACCAGCACATGTCGTTGCCACAGGGCCAATGCCTGTCATTACAAAACATACTAGGTGATGCTAGGTTATTACGTAATTAAAAATTGATTAACTGATGGATGAAGGATGAAAAGGATTCTACATTAGCTAATCATGAATTAAAATCATTAGCTTACTCCTCTGATAACAAACTGCGAAAGAAGTATATATATTTATATATGGGCCCAGAATATTCTGTAAGGTTAGTAGATCACCTGCCTTATAATTATAAAGTATGAAGGATTAAATTGAAGTTCAGCTATTGCCTGAATACTCACATGATACTGATCAATCTTCTAAGCTCAGCATTACAACAAATTACTTTACATTATAGTAGTAATTACAACACACTTTTATCTTTTACATGTTAGTATATAAAAAGATTCAGGATAATATTAATATAACAAAGGAACAGATAGATAACACACCACTATGTACACATATTTTTTCTCTAAGGAGTGGGAGAATCCAGACCCATGAAAAGTAAAATCCCACCACTCTCATTCTCATCCTCACTCACATTTACACTTGCCACTGTATACATCATATCAGAGCAAAGCATTACCCAATATTCCTCATGAGTGTCAGTTCCCCATCCAAAATTGAATCTACTTCCATAACATCTACCTATACCGGTAATAGACACACAAAGTTTACCTCATAGTCCTCAGAGTTTATGAATGTGTCAGGGATCCAGCTGATGCCTACTTGGTAAACTGCCAAATAGAACAAGCCCAGGCTACCCCTCAACATCCCAGGTATCACGCAGGGTGGTAGCTCACATCCCACAAGAGTACCCTTGATAAGAGACAATAAAATATTATCCAATAATTATCATAATGGTATACGTAAATGCATTCCGAGATTCATTCAACCTCCATCTTGGTGGAAAAATCACAGCTTGCAGTTGTGACGATTATTAATACTTGATCCCAGGCCATACACACTTTATAAAAATCAACCTGACCTTGTTGGCAGCATTAAATTCCCACAATGTGTATTAGAGGTTGAGTGCATCAGAGAATGCAATGAGAGTAGAAACCTTATCTCAATCTGTTTGGGTCAACCCCTTACATCTACATATAATTATCATAAGTAGTAGAGTACAGTAATGGTAATAACAGTTATCCCCATCCCCATAAAGGAACACATTAATAATTGTCACATTTTAAGCAGTAATAACCTGAAAACTGCAAAACTCCTTAACCTTGGCCAACTCCCAGGCATTAAAAATGAATGAAAAACTATGTTTGTTTCTTTCCCCTCTTGCAGTTGTTGTATTTGTTGCTGTTCCTCAAGCTGTCTGGCAGAGCAGCCCCAAGCATCTGAGGAAGGTCATTGCCTGAACTGAGCTTTCCCACAGTGCCCTCAAAGAGTGTATGTTGTGTTGTTGGCGAGTGTGGTTGTGTGCATTGCAGTTTACCATAATGTGTTTCATAGAGTTGGGTGCTATGTTCCTATTGCAGTGGAAACATGTGCTTGCACATGGTAATCTAAGAAATATTATCATTGAATTTTTATTAGCATTATGAATAAGGACCTATAAGGAGACACTTACCCACCACCATGTGCAAATTTGGGTTTGTGAATAAACAACGGGTGTATAAAGAAAGAGGTTTCTTGATAAAAGAACAAACACATCTAAATTATTTGGAGGGCATAAGGTTGGTGGCATTGATTACTGCTGCTCACGATGCAGCTGGTGCCTTCATATGGGCACCCAGCCAGCTAATCCCTTGCAAAGCATCACATAAAATGGAAGGCATAGGCTTATCAACATTTTCCACATCAGTATCTTTAACTGAATATAAGGGAAGCTTATAGTTCAAATGCAATCTTTTCCCACTATTTTTAGGTTTATTGCCTCTCAAGTTACCTTGAGATGATGGTTGCATCATCTCATCAAAAGATGATGATGAAGTATACCTATCAAGCATACCAAAGTGAAAGGTAAGAGAGAGGCATATAGTGCAAAACAAGTTATAAATTTTTCTACTCTCAATCCCTCTTTTGAAACCCCGAAAACACTCTCTCAGGCATTTGTGATCCAATACCATATACAACAGATTATGAAGGTCATGTGTTGAATGAAACATGCTATCAAATATATATGCATTGTAGTGAGGTCCCACAGCACTCATGACATATCTAACATACACAGTACCTTGATAAAGTCGAGGTAACGCCTCATAGAGAACTGTGGGCCGACCATGAAGGAGGCTGGGAAGTAAGTGTGGCCAGCTATTTCAACTAAGGTAGGAGTGAAGGTCAGAGCTGTCTTCTGCTGGTCACTTGATAATTTATCCTGCAAAAGAAACATTATGAGTAAAATATTCATTACAGTAGTATTACCAGTACACTAATGATTGGCAACACATGCCACATATGACATTAAATCACCATTTGAAAATATCATCATCATCATCTGAAGTGCTGGATACACAACATGAGTTGTGTATCATAAATTTTCATATTACTATCTGATCTGGCACGTAGATCCATTTATAAAATACAATAGTCGATTGAGGTAGCCTCAGAGTCAGAGAGGCTTGAACATGAACGTGTACCATATGCATATCTGGTGCTGTGCACTTCCACAAATGTGAAAGTGTGATTTCATTGGAGAATTGCATTTGTGACAAATTTTATGCAACTTTGCAGTTTTGCTTTTGTAAATTTATTTTACAATTTAAAATATACTGTATATCCCATTCCAACTACAGAAAATTTCAATCTTTAAATTATCACCTACTGTAAACAATATTTTTTTTTTTTTTCTTATATGTTCTGACACTGGACATAGGCTTCATCAAGCCTGTTACCATGGCCCAGGTCAACTGCTACTCACACACACATGTCACGACTTCCAAACTGGTACCCAGCCACAGAGGGAGGGAAGCGAGGGTAATTCCCAAATACTGCAGCTGTTATGGTACCAGCGAGGGTGTTTTACGACGTTCGGTGGCCTTATAGTTAGTGCCTGAAACTCAAATCGGAAGAGTAAATATTCTCAGACCCTCACCTGAGAGGATTCGATCTCCTGACCTATAGGTTACAAATCCAGGACACTGACCACTCAGCAACAATTATGCTAAGTCACTTCTCAGACATCATCACCTCACTGTATAAAGTATTACATATATATACTCTTCTGACACTTCTCACATCATCAACAGTCAATTTCATAGTGTTGTTCTCATAACACATTCCTCTAGAGTCTAAATCATTTGTACAGTACAGTACCGTATGTAAAGCTACATATGATTCTGATGCATATCATACACATTACATTCTCTATAAAAAAAATTGCTACATAGGATATGCACAAAGTTCCCTCACCAGATCTTTCTTGCCATCGTACACATCATAGGTGAGCGCAATGAGTCTGAGGGTGAGGACACAATGGGGCATACTCCACTTTATGTCATATGTGTCTGTTCCTGTCAGGTAGTAGCCTGGAGGGAGAGAGATTTAAATGGCTAATGAAAAATGTTCCTACTGCTGTACTGTATTACCTTTCACATCCAGAATAATTTTGACAAATCAATTATTACATACTGGTATGATCATGAAGGAAGCCATAATATAAATAAGCGATGTAGAAAACCTTGATGAAGATACAGGTAATAGTGATGGATATGCCTACCAACATTTCTGTATTTCTGTAATGATTTTCATTTGCTAATAAAAGATAATGAATTAAGAATGGAAGTAGTATAATGTCAATATATATTTTTTCTACTCTTTTGTTTTACACAGAAAGTAAGCAATACCATTGAAAAGCAAAATACTGTACAGTAATTGATAAAAAGTACAATTTTCTATAAAAGCTTCTCTCCACAGTTGACACTATAATTTTTTATGATGGTAGTCGTGTCTTATTATAAAAAGTACTTTTTTTTGTAATTGAGTTCTACAGTTTCATTCTACGTGAATATAATACACGAAAAAGAAGACTGATTTAGACTGTCAATGGTTTCTCCACAAGTGTTGTCAACCAAAGTTACAGTCACTCACCAACTAGCAAGTAGGTCATCTGGAAGAGAAAGGATATGATGATTGAGGCAACTGTTCCCCCGATGAAGAGGAGCAGCAGCCACGCCACCATGATGCACACAGCGGAGTGCACCACATTCTGACCTGTACCAGGGACATTAAAATTATCATATCATCATTGCATTATTCAAAAATCGTTAAAGAAAGAGCCTTTATTGACAGTGTTATGTTTGCTACAGAGGAAACAGTAGTGCAACATTAATACTATATAGACTCCTCTCAAAATGATGTTTATTAATCAAACAACATACACTATGTCACAAACAATACAGAACCTTACAAGTCCAACTCTATATAACTCAAGACAGAGTGCCAAAGTAGAACAACATTCCTATATAAAATTCCTCCTCCACACAACAGAGGGTGTGTGTGCTTAGGAGGGTCCCATGAGTTACACCAGCCTCGTCCAGTCAGTGTACCAATATTTATCAGTGTGTTTGGATGTACTGTATAGTCAGTGCTCCGCTTTTGCGATACTTAGTATTCATGGGATACCTAAGTAAACAATTGCTTGGTACAGCAATAGCAGGTGGCGAAAATGCCTTAGGAAAGAAATAAGGCGAAGTAACTGTAGTTCTTGAAAAATAGAATAGAATTGTTGTTCAAGCCTATCAAGCACTTCAAAGTTGCAACTTAAAAACCCATGAAATAATAGAACCTATCAATGAAAATGTCGTGTGGTAAATGGAATTTCTGAAGCAGTGCCACAGATAGAACAAGTTCATCTACTGTATTCTCCGAGTACATAGCAGTCGTAGAAATAGCTATACGGGAACTAAACTGAAATCAATGAGGTAATAATTACTGTAGTAATTTAATAGATGCAGGATTGGCAAGAGTGAATACTAAGTTGTTGCCTCTACAGCAGTTGTGGTCAGCAGTGGAAATTGCTATCAATGAGTATGGATTAACTCCAACCTTTGTTATGTCTGACATAGAATACTATTATCCAGTTATAGGGTCTATTCTTAAAGAAACAAATATATTAATCAATATGCTTTTACAGTCCTAGAATGCTTTCAACATTTGGGAAATGAGACCCTTTTCAATTATAATAAATAATACACTACTCCCTATAGACAAATCTCCTCAAACCTCATCTGACTCATATCTTGAAGAAACTGTTGAGTAGCTTGGGAGATATGAAGTTGGGTCAGAAGGTCATACAGTTTTTCACTTCCGATAGCTGAGTTACCTACCATATCATAAGAATACAGTATCATTGTCTTGCCAATCTCCACTGGGGTAACATCTCCTACACCAGTATTCCTTGCTGTACAGAGAATAGGTCTAAAAAAATTCTCACATTCTGAGAGCTTATATCATTTGATTACATCTCGTACCTTCGAAGACATCAGCCTTCCACAGCGCTACCACACTCGTCATCTCTGGACATAGCCACCTACAACAAACTTAATTCCCATATAATATGAATAGCCTTCAGTTATCATAACTTAAACCCACAAATAATTCGAAAGTAAGATATAAGGAGACCTACCATAGTTGAAAAGTGCAATGCTGACTCCACATGAGATAAAGTAAAGGTGCTGCAACCGAGGACTCTTGCAATACAGGGTATACCGATGTATTAATACTAATGGATACCCTGTAAATGAAAAGAAAGAGTTAGTTGTAGCCTAAGAATTACACTGCAACCAGCATCATAAAATTTTTTCTTTTCATTAAATTACTCATTTGATACACTGGAACATTAAATACATCTCTAATATGGTAAATATAAACTTTCAGACATAATCATAACCTCCCATAGATTTAAATAAAACCACGAATACACTTGCAATTTTACCAACTGATCATTAATTGGGATTGCAGTTATACATCTGTGTTGGCTATACTATATGTCGAATAAAATATGTTCTTCTGGAGGTGTTGTATAAATAACAATTAACCTGCTTGCTGCCACATATGACTCTGGGTGTTTTTGTAAGGTTGCAGCCAAAGCCACTAATCCCATCAATTTATGAGTACAAAACCCACAGAAAATTAAGATACTTAAAAACTGGCTTCATTTTTTCACTGGTGCTTATTCTTTCCTTGCAAAACCATAAATCAGAGTAAAAACCAGAGTGCCGTGTAACACAATAACACTCTACAAGTGATACAGGAGTAGCAAACTAGGACCCAATGGATGTAAACACAAATGCCATTGAAGAGACAACACCTTGATTGACTCCCTTTACAACATAAACACACAATTTCTTCAAAAACTCTGGCTAACGGCATGATAAATCTATTACCCGGAACTGCAAGAATAACTACTATTTTTGTGGTGAACTGTGTAATGCCATTGTCATTACTAAAACAAAAGGTAATCGTAAAGAAGTACTCTGTTCACTATATTGTATACTTTAGTATCATTACCCACTATTTTGGACCATTCTAAGACACTTTTCATCTATGGTGTTTCTCTCGGAGATGCCCCGTTTTACAAATATAATTTGGAAATTGGTCTGACCTGACCTATCCTGACCCGACCTAACCTAACCTAGACCACAGCAGACTACCGGGACCTAACCTGGGCAAACTACCGGGATATAACCTGTGTAAACTATCACATAGTGACCGGGGCAAATTTCCGGGACCTAGCCAGATGTGGTAACACTGCGCGGCCCTAGCCAAGAACAGAGAATTTCTCTACTAATACCACATGGTAAATTTAAAGAAGTACTGTGTTCATTATATTGTATATTTCAGTATCATTATGCACTATTTTGGACCATTCTAAGACACTTTTCATCTATGGTGCTTCTCTCGGAGATGCCCCGTTTTACAAATTTGGAAATTAGTCTGACCTAACCTAGACCACAGCAGACTACCGGGACCTAACCTGGGCAAACTACCGGAATATAACCGGGCAAATTCCCGGGACCTAGCCAGATGTGGTAACACTGCGCAGTCCTAGCCAAGAACACATTACTTCTGTAATAATACCCAAAACATAAATACATTGTAACTAGTTGGAGGTGTGAAGCTACATACTATCCTCCTAAAACATTATGTTACTTAGTAAGGAAAGAAAGCCAAGGGAAGTTTAAGCACCAATGAAACAGAATGACTGGCAAGTTATATACGGTACCTTTTCCTTGGGTGTGGTACAGTTATGCCAAATAAATTCATGTCATCACTACTGTATAGGGAAAGGTAAGTCATATACCCATTATTTCCAACGGTAACAATCAGGTTAAAAGAATATACAGTATACAGTATCGGTAATAACAGTAATAATTGTCTGAGTGACTATCAGGCTTACTAACCAATGCCATTTATTATTATATTTTAATGATTCATACACAGTAGTTATCTCCATTAGCATATACTAGACAATAAAGGCAACAAACAATTTATACACCTCACACAGCACAATGAAATATGTGTTGTGAATGTATAATGTACAGGCAAGAACATTCATGGTGTTGACGATGGTGTAGTACTGGTACGACGACTCCATAGACAAACAGAGCCATCGTACCGGTACCACGCCATCGTATAAACCATAAATGTTCTTGAATATGACCCATAGTACCTGGCTGGGTGATTAGGCTACTGGGATTTCCTCCCTCTACACGTTTCACAAGACTCGTCCAAATCAAACAACACCTCACAAATCAATACACCAGTCAAGTATACACCCTACTTTCATATAGGTACACAGAAACAATCTTACCTATTAGTATGGATATAAGAAGTCGTAGTGCGGGTTCCGGGGCCCCCAATAAGTTAGCAAAAGCCTGGAGGAATGAACTGTCGTCCACCTGCGTCCCGGCCATGTTTGTTGTCGATGGATCAGCTGATGATAGCGCCTGGCCTAATGGTTCCTTGCCACCTATAGTAAAGATGTATTATTGAGATTCTGTTGGCTATAGTAGAGATAATTAAGATTCTGTTTGGCTATAGTAGAGACAATTAAGCTTCTGTTGGCTCACACTGGCTGCCTGTGTAATAAATGAGGGGGGCACAGGTTACTACTACTCTTATCTTGAAGTAGATGGCAGTTTACTACTAGTCTACTACTCTTATCTTGACATAGACTGTTCACTGTGGCCTGTGGGTTTAATAATAATGTAAGCTTCATAATAGGTCAGCTGGTGTAGTACAAGATCTAGATTCTACATCTTGCAGTAGTAGATATAAGGAAAACGCCTAGCACTGAGAGCGTGATTTGATCATCTTGCCCCAGAAAGTTATTTTGTAGGATAGAGCATAGAGGTTATTGCAATGCCTGTTGTTATATATATACGGTATATTTCAAAAGGGGTGTATGTTGTGGGATATCATTTATCAAACCCTGCGGACACACCTCGCTAATGTACACAGGCCTATCTCTGTACTACTCGGCTATTATCTACTAGCCGAGGCCACCTTTATTGTGTGTGAATATTATCAGTGGCTTCCAACGGTGTCATATAGGGCTTCCATCTATGTGATTATGTAAGGGGAGACTCTTGGTATCACAATACAAGGGGTCATAATTTGTATGTGACAGTGAGGTTTGTGATATATATATATATATATATATATATATATATATATATATAATAGAATGAAAAGTCCAGGTAAAGCATGTATTGAGTAACTGAACATTTCTTTTACCACATAATTATTATATGCATCTGTAATAAGTTATTTTATATATTCTTGACATCACATGTTACCATTGTAATCTTCCCTATAGAGAAGGTAAGTAACTTTTTAATTAAGACTGACACGTACAGGTAATTGATACTGGCATTTAGTAGAAATATTAATTATTTATTTTGCTTCTCTGGTGTGTAAAACCAGGATGTTTACTATAATCATACTGTACAATACGTGCAATCAGAGGATATCCCGTGTGCAGGGAGGGGAGGACTCAGGCTACCTTAATATTGGTACAGAGAGCCGGGTAGACCGTGATACTTCCCATGAGATTTACAGTATGTACCATACAACCCGTCTTGATTGACGCAAGCTCGAGAAGGTTGCCAAAACCGGTTGGGGATGGGGGTGGGAATAAACATCACTGGTGGAGCCTCTAGGTCCCTAGGACTAGGTCATGTTCCTAGTGGTTCCTCATAAAGTTTGAAGTAATTGTTGTGTTAAGGTTTCAAAGCATCTTATCAGTAGGTTCACTTATGAAATAGATCCCGGTATTAGACTGACATACCGTACGTCAACATATTAATGTCTTTCTCAGAGTCTGACTAAGAAGAATACTTTGGATAGCAACGCACTAATATCGCCTTCCGTCACATAACTAACCAATGAGATACGTATCCTACTCAGATAAAACAAGTAAATTGACATTAAATGTTCACAGAAAAGTGGAAGAAAGTACTGTACGTCAACCAACGCAGTATAGCTCAGCCCGAAACTGTAACAAACACAACAAGCGTGCAATAAGTATCTCAACAAGAAAAACATATTGTATCCTTGAGTTACTTTCATAATCCTACTCCACTATAAACGATGCAGGCGACAAAATAATACACTCCACCTTACACTTAAGGGGAGAGTATACTTTGGGTACATTGGAGTGCCTTGATTCCTTCAAAGTATGCCAGGAAACAGGACCAGAGGAACAAATTTAATGGTGGCCTGTTGCTTGGAATAGTTTGGAGGAACCAGTTGCTCCACATTTACCAACACTGTATCCTCACCTTAAGTGTGTGTGTGTGTGTGTGTGTGATTGCCTTATCCAGTCACAGTTCAAAACAATTTCTATCTCCCCACAACGGATGAAGTCAATCAGTTCACACAGACAACCCTGTCCGTACTTTGCTTTCTGTGATGTTGACGCACGTACTTTATAATACAGGAAGAGATGGTTCTCAAGTTCCCTTTGTGTGTAAATACCCGAGTGAATCATATAAAGTCAATGGCTGGATGCTGCTGATGACTGGAACGATGGCTACATGTATAATTCAAGCAAAAAAATAGATAAAATAAAAAATGAAATAAAGCCACCCTTGCAGTACGATGCATTTTGGCACACCATACGAAGCATTCTGAACCACGTATGCAATATCCACGCGCCGTCTGTAACAGTGTTCAGTGCGAAGAGTATCTGGAGCATGGGGTGACGAATATATAATTTTTGAGTGTAAAATTCAATGAGACATAATATAGTTCATTCTTCCGGTCATCGTCATCGCCTATATAGTCCATTCCTGTCTTGCAAATAGTTCCCTCCGCTACCTATGTACACAAATTTACCACCACGAATTTGTGTGTCACGTTCAACTGTACAACACTTCCTTCCTGACTTGTGGCCGCAAGGGGATAACATTTTGTCGGTGAATTAGAGGATATAATGATGGCTCCAAACTGTCCCAACACACACACACACACACACACACACGTACTGTACGTACATTATAGTAGCTAGAGATAATATTTTAATCCCTTGACTGACGGTAATTTTATTTATACGGCATCTGAACGTCCTGATAAAACCTCTTAATAAATGTGGTCATACGATGTGCTATAATGCATACAGAGACAAAAGGGCAATGTCGTATGCAACGAACGCAACAACCACTGACACTGGATCTGTGTATGTAACTGTACACGTACGCGGCTGCCATCACGTCCACAGTTTTAGATCGGTCATTTCCCCCAACATGGGTAGCATATGCAGGTGCCCGGGGGAGTTCACACGTTTAGATAACATCTTAATGTCCGTATTATGGCTCATATCATGGGTAAAACGCGTGTCTAATATCAGTAAATTCATACTATATATAATTATATATCTATACTATAAATGGCAATCCGTCTCTGTTTGTCCTCTTATAACTCGAAAACGGTTACACCTACATCCAAAACCTATATATATTCTGAATCACCATCACCAGGCGAAGGTTTTGGTATGACGTAACATGACGTAACTCGACGTAAAAATTACGTCATCTATTGTAAATCCGCTAAAATAACCCGGTTTTACTCCGAAAACTATATTATTCTGATTCAGCATCGCTGGCAAAGGTATTTATGACGTAACATGACGTAACTTGACGTAAAAATTACGTTAAAATGTCAAATATTATATTTACCTGTTAAAATCATAAAGAAGAGCTCGAATTTCCGTTCGAGCTGCTAAATCGCGCGCCAAATGTACAGCTCGAACAGAAGCTCGAACGGATTAGACTCATTAGAGAGAGAGAGAGAGAGAGAGAGAGAGAGAGAGAGAGAGTTAGTTACGTTACATGTGGGGTGTTATGATGCAACACATACACACACACACACACATATGTACGTTTATTAAACACACACACATAGTACGTTTATTACACACACACACACACACACACACACACATAATTATGTACGTTTATTACACACACACACACACACACACACGCACATTTTTACGTTTATTATACACACACATATATATGTACTAGCTGCTCCGCCGCCCTTCGGGCGGCTAGGAGCCGCTAGCTCCTGCGGAGGGCTGGCGGCCTGCGGCCGCCCTTCCACCGCCCTTCGGGCGGTTTGGAGCAGATCGGGCGGTGGGTG
This sequence comes from Petrolisthes cinctipes, assembly GCA_033782935.1. Taxonomy (NCBI): domain Eukaryota; kingdom Metazoa; phylum Arthropoda; class Malacostraca; order Decapoda; family Porcellanidae; genus Petrolisthes; species Petrolisthes cinctipes. The sequence goes on along the minus strand of JAWQEG010004050.1, from coordinate 15,745 downwards.
GATAGAAGGAAGGGAAGGAGGGAAGGAAGGGGGAGAGGGAGGGATGGTTTAGTGGTTAGATAAAATAAATGGATGGATGGATGAATAGTAATAGAGGTGGGTGGGTGAATAATTGGAGGTATTAGTCGTTTTTAAATGTTAATTATATCAATCTTTCTCCCTCATTCAATAACTCCATCATTCTAATATTAGCATAATTAATAATATTTCCTTCTTTTTCTATTAATAGCGTCACTAAGCATTTTACTGAAGTGCCTCCTGGTAAACGACATTTTTCACGACTCCGGTTGACGACATCACGTAGAGATTCTTCTCATCGGCGACTCGACTGCAGCCCACATAGAGTTGACCGTGGGAGAAGACCTGGTCCTTAAGGTTGAGGCCAACTACTTTCAGGGACTGTCCTTGGCTTTTGTTGATTGTCATGGCATAGCTTAGACGAATAGGGAATTGGAGACGTTGGAACTGAATTGGACAATCTGAGGGCCTCAGAGGGATTTTTGGAATGAAGACATCTTCGCCTTTACCTTTGCCAGTCAGGATTGTGGCCTCCACCAGACGTGGCATCATTGTTTTAACTCTTAATCTTGTGCCATTGCAAAGTTTTGGTAGGTTCAGGTTTCTAAGAAGCATTATCGGACATCCCAACTTCAGTTCCAAATTGTGAGGTGGCATCCCTGGTGGATCTAGACTGTTCAGGAATTCTGCTGGGTAGTTGACCACTTGATCATCGTCGGGCACTGTATCAACTGATTTGTACTTCATTGACCTGCCAGGCTGAGCATCCAGAAGTTTTTGGTTGATGTTGTTGACAGCTTCATTCTTTGGAGCTAGGATAGCTTCCACGTTTCGTTATTTGTGGTTTCGTTGTATGTGAAAATAAATATGGCAATAATGAAAATAAATGTGACAAAAGTAAAATAAATCGTGAAAATAAATATGGCAATAATGAAAATCAATTTGACCAAAGTGAAATTCTATATGACAATACTGAGAATCGATATGACAATGGAATCAATCATAAAAATGCATAAAATTTAATAATAGGTTTAATAATACAATACGACAATATACTTACTGAGATAACGCATAAACAAATCGAATAATATCCGTGCTAAAATATGTTCATGAGCTGTTGATTAAAATAAATATGGGAATAATGAAAATCAATTTGACAAAAGTAATAGAAATCGTGAACGACAATATACTTAGTGAGAAAACGCATAAACAAATCGAATAATATCCGTGCTGTAGCCTAAAATAGTTTGAGTGGCGTGAGAGGGGAATGGTTAACTCGTCATATTTACGCTCTCATTTTTAGGGGGGTTTTAGGGGTAACAACTTTATTACTCATGGCGCTGCAGTACGCAAGCCAGTGGACCTAGGAAACTGTAGTTTACAGATTCTGGTGTGTAAAATCAAGCTCTACAAATCTGTAAGAAAAAATTTACCTAAATGAAAGTTTAAAATTGACCGTGTTTTTGCGGAAGGCTGAACTGTGGTATGGTGATTCCGTAGATTTTTCCCCCTGTATTTTATTATTATTTCGCTAGCACGTTTCGTTATATGTGGTTTCGTTGTATGACCCTCCCTAAACCTGAAGGGGATCAAGACTCACCTACATGCAAATTTTGAGGACACAAAGTTGGACGGTTTAGGCGTGCATCGCGGACACACACACACACACACACACACACACAGACAGAATCTTGGCTTTATGTATATAGATATATATATATATATATTGCATTAGGTAAAGCATGAGTAACAGGAAAAGCACGACCTTAATATGGGTAATACTTGTACTCAAAGTATTGAATCAATCAGTGAGGTAGAAACTGACTGGTGGCGGTAAGGAGCGATTGGACAATGAAGCCTGTACTGTACAGTTGGGGAAAGTACCGAATGATTTATGGGTTTCGAACCTTTCAAATGCGATATACTATACATTTTTCTTAGTAACTTGGCCTGGAATCTTCACCACTGTAACTTAGCTTGTATTTAAAGGGACTACTGATGCTGTTGGCGAAATGAAGGCTACTGATTATTTTCTCCAAACAGTGCCACAAAGCATCAACTACATTGTGGGATTCTGCTTCGTTATAATTCGGAGGAATGAGTATCGTCCATTTTAGGTTATCACTGACTTCTTAATGATTAAGTCCATCTCAACCTCCTCTAACTAAGCTATTTTATTATACTTACTTACTAACTTGAAGGGAGGGGTTGGTGTTACTCCCTGTTGTTTTACTGATGGGTTCTTTACCAGGTTGTCAGAGAGTTCCTCAGTGAATGGTCGGGCTTACACTCCGACACAATGAGTTTCAATGGGACACGTGGCACTTACAACTAGATGCATATACCGTATACTTAGCGGTACAACTACTCTCCGACTGGTGTATTATAATGATAAACTACACCACTGAAGGTTGGAACTTTTTATAACTACATGTTACTTGACTCCTGTACTTGATTGCTAATCATATTTTTAACAGATAAAAGGGTAATAAATAGACACACGGGTCACTGGAGAGATAACTCAGCTCTTAACTGAGAGATAAGTTGAAGGGTTTATACAGACTACGAGTTTCAGTGACCTCTTTCGTGATGTTATTTCCCACACATAAACACACATATAATTATATATATATATAATATATGTATGCGTCGTCTCATAAGTTTGTTGTAGTTACAGGTGTGTATGGTCGATAACCGTTATTTTCAGCATTACAATACAATTTACTTCAGCACTTGTCACTCAAAGTACAGGATAAGGTATCGGCCCAGTACAGTAATCCAACATTTGACCAATATTCCTAAAAATCGAGAGTCTTAAGTGTTCTTTTGTACTCCTATCTTTCTTCATCTGTTGACCTTAAGTCTTTCTATCTTACCCGTTCCTTGTATAACAGGTGGATGATAAGGTTATCTGCGCATATATTTGATAACCCATTTATATTTCTTGATCACATTAATTCAATCTACTAGAAAAGTGAGAAACTAAAGCCATATTGTGAGCTCATTTGTTGGAGTTGTCAATCCAGTTGTAAGAATTGAAGAGGAAAGGAAATTTCTGTAGGCCGAGGGGAAGGCTCCAACTTCAAATTACTACTACTAATAATACAACAACTACTACAGTACTATACTACTGCCACTGCTGCTGTTACTACTACTACTTCTACTATCACAACTACTATTTTGCTACTGCTACTACTACTACTACTACTACTACTATTATCGACATTATTATTCCTAGTGACAGACGGCTATTTATCTCTCTATAAGGTAGGAGAATAATAATAAGTGGTTTATTTGATTTAGGTCATATTTATTTTATATAAAAATAACGTGGAAATTTAATACACAATATACATGGTTGCATTAGTAAAAAATTTTGATAGTGTACATAAAATTACCAGGCAAAGTCTCGGATGGTTGTGTACAAAACATACTCATGGAGTCTCGGATGTATCACATATATACTCGTGATAGAATGTCTGGTGGATTATGGCAACTGCGGCAGTTTATACGGTACAACAAATAAATTAAAGTAACTCAGCATCATGTTACAAAATGTGTAACTGAAAGCCAGGGATACACCGCCCCCCCTTGCCTCACAACACGGGTATACTTTTAATATTGTTGCGCCAGTAGAATACCTCATACTTGTTGGACGAACGCCAGGATAGTTCGAGTTACTCTTTTAAACGATTCATCCAGTATTTACAGGCTTCACAGTAACGTCTCTAATATGTGCGTTCGTCACTCATGTGAAAGAATAAGAAGATGGAAGGGAAGGATATAGTTGAAAGAGGTAAGAGAAACAGGATGAGAGAAAAACCATTAAAGAAAAACGGCTGCACCGTCATGGAGGTCTTTCGACTAGCGTTAAAAGTATTGAAACAAAGCCAGAGGCATCAGTGTTGTAAAGGAGGGTCGGGCATCCAGCTGGTGGTGAGGTTAAAGCTAGTGACCAAGGCAGGCAGGAAGCGCATGGTGTGAAGTCCTGGGGTAATGCAGAGTAGTGTTGGCTTACACAGCCTTAGGGTCGCTCGAGTTGTAGCTGTATACCTTACGGGTCTCGTAACTCTTGGTGAAGGTCTTCTTTTTGGTGCCGTCAGGAAGGGTCTCCTCGTTGCTGCCTTCAGCTTGACTCTCCTGCTCGTGTCGCTTCTTGTTGCCCACCACTGTGCCGTCCGCTGCTTTCATCTCTGTCTTCTCGTTCAACATGCGGTTGGTGCGGTTGAGGCCGGGGGCCGGTTTGTCCTGCCAGCGTTGCTCCTGTCGCTCAGTCACATTGTTCCCGGACTTGGTCACATCGTGGGTGCTGATGACTCCCGCAGGGGGACGTGAGAGAGAAGATGGTGGGGCGGCCACCTCGAGGCTGGTGGAGTGTGGTGACGTGGTGATGGTGGTGGAGGACTGCAGGGAGTGGCGCCTCATCATGTCCTCCATCTCCTTCTGTGACTTCTCCACCATGTCGTTGAAGGAAGTCCAGTGATCACGGGAGGTTTCTGACACCGGGGCCACCTTGGTGTCCTCGCCGCTGTTCAGTGGAGTGTGACTCAGGTAACGCTTGTCGTCACCGCCGCGTTTCTGGGATGGGGCACCAGCGGGGTAGGATGACCCAGCTCCACTGCGGTCGCCGTGAACGATGGACACACGACGTGAACCGATCCCTGGAGTCACTTCCTGTCACATCAATACAAACACACAAACAAGCTCTAGTGCGGTAAGGGTTAGCGGAACTACAACACAACACAAACAATAATAATAATGGTGCAACACAAAATAACACAAGAGCCATCCGTGTTAGTTGTGTCTCTACTTCTACAGCAAGGGAGAGAAAACTACATTAATTATTGTTCCATCGTGTAAAGTACAAACTATATACATACAAACTATTGTAGGTTACTAACTAAATGATTGCAGAAAATTTAATTTCCAGATTGATGGTAACAACAAACACAAGACTAAACTGACGGTTATAAGGTGACAGAATATTAACCATGGTAAGGTAACTAATTTACTGATAAACAATATAATGGCAGAAAATAGTACTACAGATTCAGAAGCTATAGAATCAGAGAGAGAGAGAGAGAGAGAGAGAGATACAGACCAACTTGGGTGCGTTGATAGTGAGGACACCATCGCGTGAGAGGGCCGAGGCTAAAAGGTTGAGGTTGACGGTAGGTGGCAGCATGAAGCGACGGGTGAACATCTGAGTAGACACAGCGTTACCTTCCTTCTTCTCTATCTTACCCTCCACCACCACTGTGTCGTCAATAACCTTCACGTTGATGTCCTCGGGTTTGAAGTCCTTCACGTCAATCATCATCTGTCACACGGGTACACTTGGTTAGAACAAAAACAGTGCATGAAGCATTTTTACAGGAATATGCAGTACTCGACTGATATCAGAGAGAGAGAGAGAGAGAGAGAGAGAGAGAGAGAGAGAGAGAGAGAGTATGTGTATGTGTGTGTGTGTACGCACCTTATACTTATCATCCTCCTCGGTGCAAGACACAGCCTGGGAGTCATCGGAGGTCACATTGGACGACCTAATCTGGCGGTAAACATTCCTGGTGTCTGGACGTGAAGAAGAAGTGGTGGTGGTGGTGGTGGTCTTGGAGGTGTTCTTGTCCCAGCGGTCCACCACATCCTTCATGGCTTGGTCCCACTCCTGCCATGAGTCCTTGAAGAATGGGTCGTCACTGAATGTACCCTTCTTCTGCACCGTCACCGTCTTGGTTGTCTTCGTCCCCACCATTTTTGTTGTTGTTGTTGTTGCTGGTACCGCCTGCAAAAAAATAATATGTAATAAATAAACATATAAATCAATAAATAAATAGTAAATTATAGAATGCCGACCACAGATACTTAGTTATATATGGCCTTCCTATTCCTTCAACCAGATTTCCTTTTTCCAAACAATGTAATCACAGACGTATGCCTAAAATAAACATATTATCTGGTATGTTTGAAACTGATGAAACACGCCCTAAGTGAGTGTGTTTGTGTGTGTGTGTATGTGTGTGACTTGGACCTCGACATAAATCCTATTGTTACAAAGTCGGAATACAGGAAAAATATTGAGGGACCATTCTAGGTTATGAAGGAAAACATTTGCAGCTACCCCTCCCTCACCTCCATATTCTCACTCTCTCCTACACACACACACACACTTTCCCTTCCCTCCCACTTGGGAACTTAAACACCATTAATCATCTGGCTGGCCTAAAAATGCAAGTGAGGTGAGGAATATTCTGGCTGCTCTCCAGTGTACAGTATGTATGTGCATGTGATGAAGAAGGTCTGGTTTTGGTTCGGGGTTGTCCTCTTCCTTCTCTACTTCCTACTTCTCTGTTGCTTCTTTTTCGTTTTTCACTTCTTTACATTTTCTGCTTTCGTTTGCTTCCTCATAATAACCCTTCATCTACACCTTCCTCCTTTTCTTCCCTATATACACACCAACCTCTCCTTTCCCTTGCCCCTTTCCCATTTTTACCACCTTCAAATGATAACAATTTAACGGGGTATTATACGCCTTGTGGTGTAATTGTCCTATTGTTTGTAGGGATTATTTGTTCTTTTATTCGTATGTGAGAATGTGTAGTAATAGTTTTCGTGTACATAAAGCACAACATCAGTTCTAATGCTCCCCAAACTGCTGACAGACATCGGACACGTACTGTTCAATGTCGTGCCATAGACAATTAGCTTAACAGAGAGCCAGCCAAGCACCTAACCAACTTTCCCGATCTGTCAGATAAACATGAATGAGGAGAAAACAAAAATCCTGTTCCTGGCACCCGTTCCTTGGCACTTCCCTAAATACTGGACCCACTGAAGGCGATACCTGCCACTTCACCTTCACTTTTTATCTCCTTGAATTAACCTGACTTTATATATAGTAAAAAAAACTTGGATATGAACTAATATAAATATATAAAAAACTGTCAGAACCATAGCAAAACTGATATCCATAAAGCGAATCAATACTTATAGGCAAAACATTTCATCTAACATTTTAATTCAAAGTTTAACAGGATTGAAAGCAGCTGCATTATGGACGAGTGAGCCGAATTTGCCATATGGGCAGGTGAGTAAAATCAGCTATACAGACCAGCGAGCCGCATCTGCTATAAGTAAGATATTCCCCGTCATAGAGGTATACCCGCCAAAATTAACCTTGAGTGGCATACACCTATACTGTATACCTGTAAGCCACTCACACTCACACTCGTATATAGGTAAGTCTTTGATGCATCTCATGAGCCACTTGAACTGACTAAGATATCATCGGGGAATTAATAATTGTAGGTTTGGCGAGTCCTCCAAACTATACTGTATATATGTATAATAAAACAGGGTACCTTAGTTTAGTTGGCTAGTATATAGTTAATAATAATATGAATGAACATGATAATTTTCTTTTCCTCTACACAGTCTAACTAGTTATGCGTTACTGTAGGGTATGATCAAGGTACAGGCGGCGGCAATAGTTCTGTCGAGTACTTAACGCTTATTGAAGGATAATATGAAAGATAATCATCATCTAACGAACACATCCATCATACAGAATTACAATATCCGATGGACAAATTTGCAAACTTCTCTGAGAGGATTTTCAGTTGACGAGGCTATGAAGCTTATATATAGTTCCATACTGTACTCCACGACTTGGCAGATGTGGCAACACGACTCTTGCCGTCGGCTGTACATACATCTCTTTACCCACTCTGTACGTTATATATAGCATAGATTATTATACTGATAGACGCGAGGGCAGCAGAGTCTCACACACACTGGACACACAAGCCTTGACCTCCGAGCTAACAGTGCAAAAGTGAAGTGGGTGGAGTGAACGTAGGTGTATATAGCGTGCAGCATATATAGTGTTGTGTGGGTGTAACATAAGAGTGAGTAGTGTGGGTGTAATGTAGTTAGATATGAGTGTAGTGAGGTTGGCATAGTGTGGTTGTCGTGTGGGTGTAGCATAAAAGTGAGTAGTGTGGGTGTAATGTAGTTTGATGTGAGGTGAGTGTAGTGAGGTTGGCATAGTATTGTTGTAGTGTGGGTGTAGTGTCAGTTTAGTATAGCTGAAGTGTGGGTGTAATATAAATGTATGTGAGTGGAGTATGGTTGTCGCGTGTGTGTAGTACTTGTAGTTGTAATGTGAGTGTAATATTGGTGTAGTAGAGAGAGAGAGAGAGAGAGAGAGAGAGAGAGAGAGAGAGAGAGAGAGAGAGAGAGAGAGAGTTGGAGTTAGAGGGGTGGAGTCCTGGAGCCCATACATGGTCAGCTTCTGCTCTGTCTCTCACCACACTCGCCTCTCACTAAACTAGGTGGCATTGGGCAGGGTGAGGTGAGAGGCAGGGGGCAAGGTGAGAGGCAGGGGACAATGCGACGGACAGGGGGCAAGTTGAGGGACAGGTGGCAAGTTGAGGGACAGGTGGCAAGGTGAGGGGCAGGAGACACCATGAGAGGCAGGGGAAAGGCAGTGAAGGTAGGGAACAAGGAGAGGACTATGGGGCAAGATGAGGGGCAGGGGGCAAGAGGTGAGGGGCAGGGGGCAAGACAAGGTGAGTGTAGGGTGTAAAGGAAGATAAAGACACTGTGCAAGAGGCAATGTAAAGTCAAGTAGCAGGGTGAGGGAGGGAAGCAGATGAGTGATATGAAAAATCTCATCGTTTACAAAGGGATACTTTAACGCATTCGGTCATTGTTTTTCTTCGCTTTCATTTTATATCCCACTTATCTCCATTCCCCTCTTTCTATTTTTCTATTCCAGAGGTTCTAAATACCCCAACAGTACGTGGTTAGACGAAGTGTATTTCAGCTACTGACTTACAATCTTTATAACCGTCATTGATAACAGATTGGTGGTTTGCTCGACCCATAAACTGTATAGTTGATCCAATGGTAAAGGTTATAAAAAAGGATTGATATGAGTAGAATCAAACTAGTAAATACCGACTGTGGCTGACTGAGCTCTGAAGACACCAAGATGGCACCACCCGAGAAAGTTAACCCTTGTCCTCAGTATCATTTCTAATTAATTAATGGGATAATGAAAAGTTACAGATTCCTTCTCCAAACTATATCTATACCTCGCTGCCGACAGCAAATAATGACTCCCTAACAACTCATTTCCATCACGTTGTTCCTGTGGAAGTGTTTCATGGTTATATCCCTTCATAATATAATGCAGGTATATTGTGATACAACCACAATTAATATGTATAAGGTGGTCCGAAAGTCTTGTCACCCCTACAAATGGCTCGTCCAATTGCAAGTGTATGGTAGGGGGTGACAAGACTTTCGGACCAACCTATACATGGTTATTATTCTTGATGATATATTTAGAAACATGTGTGTGTGTGTGTGTGTGTGTGTGTGTGTGTTGTGCAGCAGACCCCGAGAGTGATTGGAAGTGAAATCCGGAGCTACACGTCTGAGCCACACCTATCTCAGTGATGATGGCACAAACATCCAGTCCTGACCCTTCAAAACCTGACGTAGGATCTGCCTTCGTTTTGAGTGTCTGGTGTGGCTGTCTGTCTGTAGTATTATCAAGGAGGAAGTAGTGTTGGTAAACCTGGAGCACCTGATTCCTTCAAACTTTTCCAAGCATCAGGCCACCATTATTTTAGTTAATCTGGTCCCGTTCCCTGACTTATTAAGGAGGAATCTAGGCGCTCCATTATACGAAAAGTATATCATCCCCTTAAGACAAGAGAGACATTGCCCCTTCCTCTCAAAACATCTTCCAACCTGAGTGCCACATCATGGAACTCAATCCCTTCCTGTGTACTACTACCTCTATTTTCATTCTGTTTTCCTTGACAAAAATGAAACGCTAAGCGTATGCCTGAGCCTAAATTCACTGTGTACGATTCGTGTAGAGCCTCATGTTTTATAAATAATAATATTACCGTAAATGTGTTACTAATCCTGTGGTTGTGTTGACGTCATAACTCGTTGAAGCAATGAATGTGCCAGGTGCACCACAACTCACCTCACTTAAAATAACAACACACTCCTCCCTTTTCGGTACGTTTGAACTTCACTGAGGCGGGGCGGGGCGGGGGGAAGGATGGAGGGGGTGTGGCTGTAGATGCACTCACAAGCAGTGACTAGAGACAACTGTGAAACCAGTGGGCACCACACAACCCTTATATACCCTCTCACTCACCCGCCCACAGACAAGGTCGCCGCCCAGGGCACCAGATTTCGCCTGGAAATTCTCCAAGACACATTTGGCTGGATAATATAATTGAATATACACAGTAGCCAAGATATTCAAAGGTATTATGTGTCTAGTGGTTACAAAAAACGAGCTTAACGAATGAAAGGGGAATGGATATGATAATCTTAATTACTATCTCCATTTGCTTGTGGGTATGACAGCTATGGTGGCGTCTCGTACCAACACACACACACACACACACACACACGGGCTGTGGGTGTTGGTGGTGACGTCACAGGCTACGTCATACACTATTGGGGTGGCTGAGTCACCCTGGCAACCCACACGCCGCCACTCACAGGACCCTCCACCTCCAGCAGACAACCTCACCAACACCGCTAGATTTCCGTACACATGCACAGAGAGGGACGCCCTAGGGTTGACCAGGAGGGTTTTCTGCGCCTGGTGGGTTGGGCGTGGGGCTGGGCTGGTCGAGAGTGTTGTGTGGGACGTGTGGGGACAGTCGGACGTGGCAGCCGTACAAGGGTCGGTCACCACTGCCACCAACACCACCAAACATAGACAAAATACGCGACGGCAGCTGACCTCGGTATAGGATGCGTCCCTCTCCCTGACCCCATACCCCTTCTTACCTCCTCTCCCTCCCTGCGTCCCTCTCCCTCACCCCACACCCCTTCTTACCTCCTCTCCCTGACCCCACACCCCTTCTTACCTCCTCTCCCTCCCTGCGTCCATCTCCCTCACCCAACACCCCTTCTTACCTCCTCTCCCTCCCTGCGTCCCTCTCCCCTGACCCCACACCCCTTCTTACCTCCTTTCCCTCCCTGCGTCCCTCTCCCTCACCCCACACCCCTTCTTACCTCCTCTCCCTTCCTGCCTTATTCCATCCATCCATCTCTCTAGCTACCCATACCCTACTATTCTGTCACCCCCCCTCCTTACCTTACTCCATCCATCCATCCCTCCCTCTCTCTAGCTAGCCATACCCTTCTATTCTCACTCTCTTCCTCTCTCTAGCTAGCCATTCCCTCCTTATTCTCTCTCTCTCTCTCTCCCTGCCCAACTCCATCCCTCTCTCTCTAGCTAGCCATACCCTTCTATTCTCACTCTCTTCCTCTCTCTAGCTAGCCATTCCCTCCTATTCTCTCCCTCCCCTCTCCCTCCATCCTGCATGTACTCTCTCCTCCGCTACCTATATGGAGTAGTTTTATTTACTATACTTTCCCTCGCCCCAGTAAACTAGTAAACAGCCTCGCAAGGACCAATCTGTCTGTTGTTGCTTGACAGTCCTTTGTACTTTGTATTCCTCCTCCCCCTTCTCTTTATCCGTTTCTTCCCTCCCTCACTCCCTCCTTACCCTCCTTCCTTCTTAGCCCCTCTTTCCACTATCCATTTTTGCCCTTCCTCCACTCCATCCTCACCATTCCTTCCCTCCATCCATCCATTTCTGTCCTCCACCATTCCATCCTCACCATCCCTTCCCTCCATCCATCCATTTCTGCCCTCCCTCCACTCCATCCTCACCATTCCTTCCCTCCATCCATCCATTTCTGCCCTTCACCATTCCATCCTCACCCTCCCTTCCCTCCATCCATCCATTTCTGCCCTTCACCATTCCATCCTCACCATTCCTTCCCTCCATCCATCCATTTCTGCCCTCCACCATTCTATCCTCACCATCCCTTCCCTCCCTCCATCCATTTTTGCCCTCCCTCCACTCCATCCTCACCATCCTTATCATGAACTATTCCATTATCTATATTGGAAATCTACACTATCAGCCGTAGAAAAAAAAACCAGGGCTTTATTGGGCAGGGTGTGAACGTGATATACAGTTGGCTATATACCGCACCACACGTGACAGGTGAGGCCCAAGCTTCCGGTGTGAGGTCCCAAGTTTATTATAAGTGTGAGGGAGAGGTGATATTGCTTGTACACACACACACACACACACACACACACACACACACACACACACACACACACACACACACACGATTCAGTTTTAAATATACTGACAAACGAATGGAGAGTAGGTCATGCGCCTGCCTGTTTCCTGTTAGTTTTCAATAATTCAGTATGAGTTGCAAATTGACACACCACCCTGGAACACTTTATTTTCGTTAACTAATTTTGTACAGCTCTCAGGGATAACACTAAATCCAATGACCAGAATATTCCAGATGACCTATTGTTAGATACGGATGATCTTAGTCTGTGACCTCGACCTTTAACGCCAAACTTATTACATCAAAACCTGACCTGTGTTGTTCATGTTATTGTTGTTGTGGAGATGCTGGAGTGCCTAAGGGTAGCAGTAAAGATTTTTTTTTTCTTTTAACACGCCACTGTAAGTTACAACTGAGCAATGACTTTGTTTTTGCCTGCCTTTGAAAAGTGGCGGCTTAAGGGGATATTATAGTGTTGGTAAATATGGAGCAACTGATTCCTCCAAACTATTCCAGACAACAGGCCACCATTATTTTTGCTCATCTGGTCCTGTTTCCTGGTATATTTTGGAGGAATCAAGGTACTCCAATGTACCAAAAATATACTCTCCCCTTAACAAATTCAATGTCTGCCACTGGAAGATTCTGTGTTCTTACTGAAACCTATTGTTTGTAAACCGTAGGATTTTTTATGGCAACTGGTGGTTATGTATCTTCTATTACCCTGTTGTTTACCAACCTCCGTCAGTAAGAGAGCTACAGTGAGATGATACACATAATATATTCCTTCACAGAGATGGTAACAGTATAATTATTGTCCTGAAAAACGAATTGGTCATCAACAACATTACTAGTTATAAGACCTGAGATTTTATTTTCTATGAACCGGAAGCGACTGAACTCTAAAAAAAAAATGCCTCCTTTATGTTTTTGTAGTGTACGTGACGTCACACACCATCATTCCCCTGCATGCCTTTACTCACTGCTATACTTCCTTTGCCGTTATATACTATCATCTACCTGAGGTCATATAAGGATGGAAGATGTGACGTCAGGAGGGAAGAGGGCGGATTCCAGAGTCTTCCATTCCGTCCATACCACATACACATCATGTCACCAGTCAAAACCATAGTCCATGTTCTGCAAAAGAGAGAAAAATAAAGTCTTGAAGTTATTGAGGCTATATACAATGCCCAATTCATTTTGTATATAATACAGGATTAATTTCGGTAATATTGTACAAGATGTTATTCATTTTCGAGACCCATTTATCATAAAGGTTTAATTAAGGCGCTTGATAAGTATAATGTCAATGTGTGTAACATAAACAAACTTCAGTGTGTACATATTGGAGTAAGGCAGTGCGTCTCACCAAACGAGGCGAGAACACACAGACAAATAAGATTGTTCGGAGACCATAGTTCTCTACCAAGGCTGAGCATCGGTAACTCTTTATACACATACAAGACCGAGCATATCCCAAAAAGGTTGTGAAAGTCTACGGACTATGCGATCACTATTTCACATACATAATTATTACCTTTGCATATATTGCTGGTTCGGTTTGTTTGTTTGTTTGTTTGCAGACTCATGAAAAAAATTTGCATTGATGTTTACGCATTTTATACCAAACGTGGGCCTCGTCATTGACAACAAATTATTTGGTTTCGAGAGATTTGGATCTGGATTCAGGAAATATTTTGTTCCAGACAAACAGAAGAGATCACATAACCTCTTCCAGTTTCGTTTTGGCGGAGGTATTAAAAATGAATAAGACTAACGCATGAATGATATTATGTACATACCACCATCACAAGACACACTTTCTTTCTGTATGCCATGACCCTCAAACAAAGACTGTCAACTTTGGTACCTTTCCTTTCAAACAAAGTTAAGCATTTGCATTTCGTTTTCCCGACAATCTTTCTTCCGAGGGAATTATTCTTAACTACAAATATATTATGCTTTTATCAACACCCGAAGAAAAAGAAGAATCTCATTGACCTATAAAGGATAAACAAACCCAAGTGTCGATGCAATGAGCCATCATTAATAACTCACTTTCCCAGAATGGTTATAGCAGTACTGGGATGATTAAACTCCCCAAATGGTCCTCTTCCTCTTGTGACAGTATCATATTAGCAACCTTTTCTCCATCTTCTGGCTAGTCTAAAGCTTTCTCCGTCCTCCAACCACCTAACACGGCTTCAGAGGACACCCAAGAATCAGACCTGTGCAAATCTGACCCGAGAACGGAGGACAAAGGATAGAGTAAACAGGTGATAAAATTGTTGAACCCTTTATTATACAACAGACTTAAGGGTGAAGTAAGTTTGTGACGCCTCCCAAAAAAAAATTTCAGTAGCTAATAAGAAGTCAGCCAGCCTCGTAAACATCCCCACACACGAGTACATATTTTACTGGAGTTGTATAGGGTTGTGACGTGTACCATCCATAACCTGTCTGTGAGATATATTGATGCCTCGTATACTTGTTGTAGGGAGACAGAGATGGTTGGCTGGCTGGCTGTGAGTCTTTTGAGAAGCAATGGAAAATACTCTATTATTATTGTTGCGTAGAGAAAGTGCTGTGGCTGTGTAGAAGCTAGACATGCACTGACTGTGACAGGATAAAATAGTGTCACACAAAATATAAATAGTATATAGTCCTGTGGATAAATTAGATACAAGTGAAATATTAATTGCTATGGCTAATAGGGTAAAGTATATAAGTAAGTATAAGGTGTGGTCTGTGAAGGTGTCTGTCTTTCTGTCTGTCTGTCTATGAATGTGTAATGCTGTGGTCTGTAAAGCTTCATGTTATGTTTGTCTGTGTGTCCATGGGTGTGTAAGGTTGTGTTGGGGTGTTGGCTGAAGGATCATATTTACTTTCTCAATTCTGATGTGTTGGTCGCAGTGAGTGTAAACGATCTCTGTCGTGGGTGTGGGTGTGTAAAAGTGACTCGGTGGTTGTGTTGCTTTTAGTGTATGTGTGTGTGTGTGTGTGTGTGTGTGTGTGTGTGTGTGTGAGTAACAGTGACTCGGTGGCTTTGTTGCTTTATTTTTTCTTTCTTTGTGTGTGTGTGTGTGTGTGTGTGTGTGTGTGTGTGTGTGTGTGTGTGTGTGTGTGTGTGTGTGTGTGTGTGTGTGTGTGTATTTGTGTGTCTGTGTGTGTGTGTGTGTGTGTGTGTGTGTGTGTGTCCCTCGTATCTAAGAGAGAGAGAGAGAGAGAGAGAGAGAGAGAGAGAGAGAGAGAGAGAGAGAGAGAGAGAGCAGAGCAGAGCAGATATGGACAGGGGTGACCGTGAGCAGGTAGGGACCAGGTGTAGGTGTGGGTGTGGGCATATACAGAGAGGAACACAGGCACATTGGCAGCAGTAAGTGTAGGCAGATACAGCTTTGCACGTGGGCAGGTGTGGGTGAGGGTTAGTGTGGGTAGATGTGGGTATGTGTGTGGGCAGGCATGGAAATTTATGTGGGGAGGTGTTGTTAGGGGTGTGAGTGTGGGTAGGTATGTGTAAGTGTGTGGGCGGATGTGGGTATACGTGTGTGTGTGTGTGTGTGGGTGTCAATGTGGGCAAGTG